>PVKN010008156.1:0-25526 GCA_004027915.1 Capromys pilorides
TGGAACTGGCGTAACTTTTATGTTCTTCCAAGCAGAACCAGAGGGAGAGAGAGAGAGAGAGAGAGAGAGAGAGAGAGAGAGAGAGAGAGAGAGAGAATTTCTTTTCCTAAAACTAGTTTTCTGTGAATTCTGAAATTCATTTGGTAAATACAAGTTGGTGTCAGGGCCAGTTCCAGACTAGAAAAGCCATTGTTGTGCCTGAGAGTCATAGTGGCCACACCCTGGTATCCTGGATCACCCTGTACATCAACCAGGGAACAGGAGGGAACAGAGACTTTTTTTTGAAGATAGTCATACAATATGACTAGAGATTTTTGCTGAAAAGGCTCCATTTTTTATGTATTTTCTGAGCTACCCAGAATGATACCACAACTAAAAATACATTCTCATTTTGGGTTTGGTTTAAAAATTAAACTGAATTCATCTTAAAGGAAAACTGTAGGTTTTACCCTCACAGGAGGTGCAATAGAATGCAATGCAGTCCATTCCTATTTGTATAAATTAACAAGGTAGCAAGAATAGCTGAGAATTACATTCCTGCTATGCCTTTACAGTAAAGGCCCCAGAGTTCTGTTTTCTCTGTTAAAAGTTCAGCACATTGGTAGCAAGGGAGTTATAAACTCACTATGCAAATACCTCTAATGCGTCTGCCTGGCATTCAAACCAGCGCTGTGCCCTTTCTCTTCTCCTTTTGAACCTTTTTGGACACAGACTGTGTTATTATTAAGCCAGGGTAAAAGTTTGGACCTGGTACATTTTCTTTCTCCTGATAGCAAGGTCTTTGCCCTGGTGACATGGGCAACAAATGTGGTCCTATATAACACTGTTAAGAGGGAAGTACGCCCTCTGTCCCGTGGTCTTCAAGTCTCTCCCAGACCAGCAGTGGACCTTTCTAACTACAGGGATGCCTCTGGAGAATGGCTTCATTAGCATACAGAATGAAGTCAAAGGTGCCACGGTGATAGATTCAGAAGGCAGGTATGCGGCTTCCACTTGGAGCCTGGTACTGCCTGGCTCTGTGTGTCACGCTTCGTCAGTGCCTCCTGCATGCATGTATGGCACATTCACTGTTTATCCCTTACTGGAAAATTGTGGATATGTTGAGGCCTTTCCAGTTGCTCTTTTCACACTGAAATTTTCTGGGCTTTTGAATATGAATTTAATTTTCCCTTGCCTTTTTATAATGTACTTGAGAAATATTCAAATTATTAGACTTTCTAGCATTTTAGTAAGCTATATATATATATATATATATATATATATATATATATATATATTCAAATGGTACCTATTTACCTGAGTAGTGATCTTTCTATAAGACTTTTAGAGAACAAGCCACGTGGCGAAGTTGTGTGTCTGTGGATGGATGTTTTAATACAAGTGCTCTAGGCTTAGAACAAGGGATTCCAGCTATGTAGCCATTATATAACTCTTAGTTACATAGCTGATGGTAGGTCTCTTGGCTTCTTTGATTTGTAATTTGCTTGACTTTATCTACAGCCCGGTCACTGTCACGTGTAGTGACACCAGGTGTGGACCAGGTGATGTGCTTCCACTCATGTAGCACACTTCCAGGACTCCTCTGTGCCGTACAGTATATAAAGCCTTCCTTTCTCTTATGACTGAGTGGGGCCTTCCATTACCTTGGGTTGCCACATTGCTTGTATGCATTCGTCACAAGTGTTGGATGACTTAGTCATTCTGATTCTTCACTGTTATGAATCATGCTGCTTCAAGATCCATACTATTATGGACCTGGAATGTCCTGTGAAGACCCATATGTTGGAAGCTTGGTCCCCAATTTGCTGTGATAGGGATGGGGACATGATGGGAACTTCCAGGAGGTGTGGTGTAGTGGAGGTCTTTAGAGTTCTGGAGATGTACCCAGAAGGGAGACTAGGACCTGGGCCCTTCTATACCTCTTTTGTGCTTGCTGCCCTTGACAGAATGGCCTTGCTGTGACAAGTACCACTGCCACAGTATGTGTCACAGGCCCGAGCAATAGACCAGCTAATCATGGGCTAGGGCTTCCAAAACTCTATAAACCTTTTCTTTTATAAGTTGATCATCTCTAGTAAATGTTCTAATAACAGAAAGCTAAGTGACACAGTTAATAAACAAGTTGGTTTTTCTTTTTTTGCCTGTTCAGCCTGCCCTGGGGATGGGGCTGGCTGGCTCAGCATGTGGTGCCAGGGATTGAACTGTGGTCCCTGCGGTTGCCTAAGCTTTCCTAAGCAGGCGCTTTAGACCACTGAACCATCTCGTTGGCCTGAACAAGTTTTTAAGTAAACATATTTTCTTTTCTTTTGGCCACATACCAAGAAATTGACTTGCTGTGGGGCCAAGTGGTAACCTTGTAGCTTTTTGAGAAACTGCAGACTATTTTCCAAAGTGACTGTTTCGTATTACATACCTACCAGCAGCGCAAGAGGATTCCAACTCTGTACATCCTTGTGAACATTTTTATTGCCTATATTTCAGCCTATTTTAAATCTCATAATCCAAGGATTAATCAAAGAAAAAGTCCACATCATTGAACCAAACCTATTGTGTTATATATCTGGGGTCCTTCAACATCACACCTCATCCAAATCTCCCCAGCTGCACACTGCCTCTCCCCGAGCTGTGAACTCTCCCCTTCATAACAAGTGCATTGCATATCTTGCTCATCCATTCCTACCTTTAAGTAAAATGAACCTGTCCCAGCTTGTGTGGGTACCAGGTATAAAAGTGTGGGTATGAGACCTCCACGGCTCTGAGTTCTCTTAGGGAACTTCTGGTAGAACTGGTCCTGAAGATTGCCTGGGATGAGGTGGACAGATAGACAGAAATCAATTCTGACAGTGCTTCATGTGGTATTTCTGGGGTCAGACTGTGTGAGGGCAAATTTTGGCTCTGCTGCTTGCTGTTTGAGCCTTTATTTTTTTTTCAATTGGGGAAAGCAGTATCATAGGATTATTTTGAGAGGGAAATGGGACAATTCCCTTAAAGCAATTAGTACACTGTGCCTGGATCCTCAAAAGCTCTTAATAAATGTTGGTAATTGTAGAACATCACCTTTCTGACTATTGAAATCATTGTATGAGAGATTTGTACACATGCCACACACACACACACACACACACACACACACACACAATGATCAACCTTTAAAAGAAAGTAACTTTACCAAAGAAACAGGTCAAAAAATAAAATAATAATTGGTCTAAAAAATCTTCATTTACTTTTATCAATATATAACATAAGAATCTTTCATAGAAAGATCTTAGCATATTAACTTTCCATCCTTACAATTTATACTGTGACTTTGGGTAGAAACCAACCATCTCGACCTCATGTCATAAGCATCAATAATGGAAAAACTTAAAGTACTTACACTTATGATGGATTAATATATGAATCGTGCTGAGTGTGGGGGTCACCTGTACACAGTGTGTCTGTGCAGAGCAAAGGGCATTTGGTGGGAAATCAGGACACAGGACTGGAATCCCAAGCCCACTCCGCCATCAGAGGTGATCACAGCCACTATGCTTTGGTGGCTGCTGGTTTCAGGAATTAAGGGGCAGGGGGACCAACACTGCCTTTCACAGAGGATCTGATTGTTCCATGACAATTCAAGTGTGACAGCCCTAAGCACAGTGCCAGCTCTGATCAGGACTGGGCTGAGAACACTGCGCTCTAGCATGGGGGACCCCACACCCTGCTCATGAGCTCTGGAGGCAGAGAGCACAGGTGAAGAAACTGAAGCTGTCTGTGTCCATACATGGTGATTCATGACTGCTCCAATCCTGGTGCTGCTGCTTTTAGGTAACTGGTCTTACAGAGCCCATCTTGGCAGCTGGAAGTATTTTAGATGAATTTCACACTTACTTTATGACTTGCGTATTTAGCAGGGCCCCTCCCTCCTTCCTTTGGCATCACTGATAAAGTGCTCAGATAGAGGTGTTCTTTGTGGTCTCCACTTTATTTGGAAACCTTCAGTTTGAAAAAAGCAAATCAAGGGCTGGCCTGATAGCTCAGTGAACTAAAGCACCAGATTAGGCAGATTGCAGAGGCTGGGGTTCAGTACTCAGTGTGCTATGCTATCCCTGCTCCTAGGGCGAGCTGAGATGGTGATTGAGACTGGGCATGGTGGCACATGCCTGTAATCCCAGTGCTTGGGAGGCTGAAAATAGGAGCTGATCTACATAGTAAGACCCTGTAGATCCTGTCCTAAATACAGAAAAAAGGAAAGGAAAGAAAAGAAAGAAAAACAAAACCAAAAACCATCCACAGGTTATGCTTACAATTGTCAGCATTTATTGTTTCCTGCAGTCCCTCTCTGTGGTCTGCTGAGCTGTAGGGAAGGCACAGCCCACTCATCCAGCAGTGAGTTTTGAAAACCACTCTCCTGGAATCTTAGTCCTGAAGCTGGCAACCCTCCCTGCTCAGTTCTATTGTCTTTTTTTTTTTTGGTCGGGAAGTTCTTTTATTGGAAAAAAATAAAAAATAAAAAATCTCCCATGGGAGATGCACAAGTCAGACACAAGGCCCAGTGACTCAGTGGGCCAAATAGGCATAGACAACAGCTGGGAGTCAGGGGCTGCAGTAGAAACCACTGGGCTGCAGCTCTCTGCGGGACCCTGGCACCAGGACTCACTGAGGCACAGGTTCCCTCACTGGCTAGGCCACTTTGCTCCAGCTCTCTGGGAACATTTCTACTCCTACATGGGAAAATCCAGTGGAAAACTAGGCCCCTCTTTGGTTCCATAAAACTACCTGAAGGGGCTGGTGTTTCATAGCCACTCCTAGCACTGCCTGCCCGCTGAGGTAGGCAGCCCCCTTCTGCCCAACTTCAGAGTACTGCACCAGGCTGCTGCCTTCTCACCAGTCCTCTGGACCTCAGGAATCAGAGCACTGCTGAATGGATGTCCCCTTTCCGTGCAAGGAGAGTCCGTAGGTTGCTGGCTCTTTGGAATGTCCAAGGAGACTCACTTCACAGCCTGAGAGTGCTGGGTAGGCTGAACGTGCAGTGTCTGTAGCTCACTGTCCTGCTGTGGGACTGGGAGAGGGGCAGCAAAAGCTACGAAAAGGCTGGCTTTGCTCTCCTAGGGCCCCGGCTTGTCTTCTGCTAAAAAGTGCACAGGGGAGCCAGAGGGTGAGAGAGAAACCAGAAGGAACAGCTACGCTGACAGCCCAGGTAAGGAGCAGGGGCTGTAGAGCACTGACTTACAGGGTCGGCTGGACCCACACAAGAGGCTGCAGACCGCCATGGAATGAGACAAAGCAGGACTCAACGGGAAGCGGTCAGTGCAGCACCCAAGGAAGCACACAGTCGTTCTCACACAGAATGTGCATGCATGCACTCAGACATTCCCACCCCTACAGGTGCATTCATGTGCCCGTGCACTTACACCAGCACCCACACGACACCCTCATGCAAGCCTGCAGGAGAGCATTCACACCCAGGCTCATATACATGTACACTCACTCAGACAAACATGCCTTCAGGCACATCTGAGGACTCATCCATACACTCACAGATGCATTCACTCGTGGGTGCTTACACATGCATTCATACACATTTGTGCAACATTTACACAAGCACATTCACCTATGTGCATGCTCATACACTCACATGGAAGCACACACACTCACACAGCTTCTGATAGCTGAACACTGTTTCTGATCCAGAAAGTTCAAACTCCTCATAGCTACATTTCTGCACAAAGACTTGCTCTAGGCCCCCATAGAAGCTCCCAGAGCCCCAAGCTTTGCACTCCACAACCAGTCCCTGGTGCATGACAAAGTCTCAGAGTTGGCTGATTCTTGGCAAGGCGGAGATGGCCTCCAGCTCCAGGTGGAAGACAGGAAAAGTACAGATCTAAGAGGGGTCAAGAGTAGCCGACCTGCTCCCCACCACTGCGTTCATCTCCCCAGACCTCTGATTCTGCAGAGGTAGGATCATGGAGAGGCAGAGGCCCTGTGGTGGCCAGAAAAAGGTGACCCTGGGAAGCAGTCACAGAGAGCAAGAGAAAGTCCTGGTGACATGGGCTTTGGGGTAAGGAATCATGCAGGGTGGGAAATCTCTGGGCCCTCTTCAAGGTATTGGGGAACGAAAAGTAGCTGCAGAAGAAGAGGATACTCTAACTGCTCTTCCCACCCTGGCCTACCTTAGGAAGGCCTGGTTCTCAGTGACACTGACCAGCCCCACAGGGAAAGAAAGGCCCCACTCAGGAAGCAGGGATCCTGCTGGGACACTGCTCAGTTCTAGGTGAACTTCGAGACCTTCAAGGCCTTGGACACAAGATCTGAATCTCAATGGGCCTAGTGTTTCAGGTCCTTTTGCTACATTAATTCTGCTCAATTTATTTGCTCACACAGAGCAAAATAAACTTGGCTGCTATGTGTAATACTAAACAGGGAACACAGAGATCTGTTTAGTATTTCATGCTGGCCAGCAATCCAGGAAGAATTTCCTTGGGGGTAATTTACATAAGAAATTGTTTATCTCCTTTCTTTCCAATTTCTAGGACCATTCAGGAATACAGAATTTTTCCCCAGTGGCACAGAAATATATCCAGCAAGACTGCAGCTTCCAGATGCATGGACTTGGGGCCTTGCTGAAGAAAGGTCCTGGCACTTGGGCTCCATCTCACTGAGAAATCATTCTTGCACCACAGCTGTGTTGAACAAGTGGGGTGGGTCCTTGAGCAGACACCTGGTTATACTTAATGACAGTTTCCCCCACTAGGAATGTGCAGAAAAGCTTCCCTTAAGTCCTAACAAATGCCCCCGATATTTATTGATTCCATAGCCACTTAGGGTGCCAACTGCATCAAGAAACCCACACTCAACACTCAGTAGCTCCCCATAGCTTGCACCTCCCACATGCCTGCTCGCAGTCATCCAGGTGCCCTTCACAGTCTCATCAGTTCCTTCCCCAGCAGAATGTTTCCCCTTCCCCCTCCCACAACAAGCAGCTGCCACCATTTTGCTTTGTTCAAGTTGTTTCCTTCCCTTTTAAAGTCTTCTTGCCCACTGCAAGTGCTTTGGGATGCATTTCAGGTAACTGTTCTCAGGATGTGCTGGTTGGTGTTCCTCAACAGCTCTTCAGTGGAAGAGTAGAAGGCCTGGATCTTGGCATTTGTTGATTTCCATGTTGTAAATACTTCTGGGTGGCTGAATTGAGCTGACAGCATGATCTCTCTGAATGGTAAGAGCCCACCAATATTCTGCATGTCTTTCCAACATGCAGAAACACTAGCTATGACTTTGATGCCCACATAATAGTAGGAATAGTAGGAAGTACTGAGTTCTGAGTGAATATTATCATTGTTTTCAATGTAATGTTTTAAGTTGTGAATTTATATATTCTAATCTTTAATGATGGCTGTGTTAACAACTGCCTCATGCGATTCCTGCAACTGGCAACTGAGCAACTGACTCTTTCCCCTAAGCTGAGAGAGACTGAGCCAGCCAGTCCCATAACCTACTGTCCCTCCCTTGTCTTCCTAAAGCCCACACACTCAGCCTGTGGTGAGAGCACAACCATCTCTGAGTGTACAGAGTGCTCACTATCTTACATGGGCTTTGGGTGAATGGGACTGAGTTTGAATCCTAGTCTCTCCGCTCCTAGGTGTATGGCTGGGCTGGCTGCTTGGTTTGTGGATCTTTGAGGGAGATGAAAATGATGGGTTTTTGGTACAAAGACAAGGAGAAAGGGCTGCTGAAACAGAAAACCTTACCTCTCTTCAGTGGTCTCTGTCATAACTTCCAATGATGTTTTACTGTTTCCTATTTAACATCTTTCCTAATGAGGACAAATTTGGAAATTAAACTTATGAGAATCAATGTTACCAGTACTGTTTCTATTGTTAAAGTTGGTGTTAAATGCAAGTATAAGAGCATTTAGCTCCTGCAAGGGAATGAACTCATCTCTGTGCCTGTGCATGCTCCATCATCTCCCTCATTCAAATGCAAAGCAAAGGCTCACACCTAGAATTGTTAGGAATTTGAGGACAGGGACAGCAGACCATTAAGCTGCACAAGGAAGTCTTCTGAGTGTGAACAGTCTACATGCCTGCTGCACAGCCCTGGACAAGTCCCTCACATGAGCTGCTCCTCAGGATCCTTGTCTGTGAGAGACATGGTGCTAGCTACACCTCCTTAAGTGTCCAGGGCAGAAGACACTGATCCAGTGTGACTCAGAACAGAATGCCTGGATTTTGGTCTATGGTCAGTTAATTGCAAGCATTACCCTTAAAGGAGTGACCAGGTCTTTATGAAATCCTCCTTTAGAATCTCCAGGGCTTCCTTACAGGTTCACCATTTGCCTCCTTAGCGCAGTTTCTTTCTTTGTTACAAATTCCTGGCAGGTTCTTATAATTTGTGTCTAGATGTTCCCCCAAATCCTCTTGTGGCCACAGGGTTTTTTTCAGAGGGTCCTGAATCTAGAGTGTGTGATGCTAGGATTAAGATGTGTGATTAGTGTAGCCACTGATTGGTTGGATGTGGCTCTTGCTAGGTTTAAACATATGAGTGCATGGCCAGGGATATAGCTCAGTGGTATAAGCACCTTCCTGGCAAGTGCAAGGTCCTGAGTTCAATCCCTGGTACCACAAAAATAAATAAATAAATAAATAAATAAATAAATAAATAAATTTTAAAAAACAGACTCTAAGCATATGAGTGCAATATCCACCCTAGGCAGGCAGTTTACATATGATGTAAGAGAAGTGATCTCTCACTTGCTTGATTTTGCTATTTTCCACAGCCATGAACTACAGTCCTTCTGCCATGTGCCACTGTCTTGGAACCAGCCAATTATGGGCTGAAACCCCTACAAACTGTGAGCTAAAAAAAACAATTTTCTTTTTAATTTTGGGTGTTGGATATTTTATCTCAGCAAGGAAAGAAAAGCAACTAAAACGCAAGTAGAGATTGGATCTATCAACTACAAGCTTCCTACAAGGCTCCATGCAAATCCTTATATATACACCTGGAACTGAGTACGTGTTTATGATCTTTGTGCAATTTGGATATTTTGACAATAAGCATCTGTGCCAGTATGGTGGCCCCACTTGAGGCTTCATTGTTAACATTCACGGGAAGAAAAAGAGCATAGAGTTGGACTTGCACAGGAGTCCCTTGTAATCACAGGGAGGTGGCGGAGGCATATGACTCCAGTTGTTTTGGTTTTAGGAAAGTGGCCATCCTCATCTCTTCAGGGGAACTTATTGAATTAATGGCAAAAGGATGAGTTCTAAGCCTTATTTGAGTAAAAGAGGCTCCAGGGATATTAACTGTGGCTAATAGCAATCTGTCCCTCTGCTAACTGCTCTGATACTTGTTTTCTGTTCTGCACAATTAGGACATTATTATGGTAGTTTTTCCTGCTAATTGGGTGCATGTGTCAGTTTTCTCGCCAACAGATTATGAGAGCATTGTAGGATTAGTAATGTCAGTCTATTTCTGGTGTTTTCAGGCAAAGGCCATGAGTATGCTCTTTCTCAGTGTCCCAGACACTAGAAGGGAAGGGTTGTTCCCTCACAGAGAACTGGAGAGATCACACAGCTGTGGTTTTGACTGGTTTAAGGATGATCTGTCAACAAGCCTACTGGCCCAGTGTCACTAAGCCATGGAACATCACCAGACAGATTCTTCTTCACAGACTCCAAATCCCATCTGAGCTGTGATCCTTGAGCTGGCAGAGACTTACAGAAAGGAACTTGTTGCCTGGCCATGGCTATTCCTGTCACACACACTGAGCCTCTGTGAAAGACAGTTCATTACTTTTTTAAAATATTATTTTTCATTTTTTATATAGTTGGTACAGGATCTCACTATGCACCTCAGACTCATAGTCATCCTCCTGTTTCAGCTTGCCCAGCTCTGAGATTACAGGTGTGTCCCACCATACGCAGTCTTGGTAGTTGGCTCAGGGGATTGGGGTCAGCACGGTGTATGTGCTGGAGATCAAACCCCAGACCCTGTGATTGCCTGAGCAGGTCAGCTTAGTCCATTGATCTATCTTGCCAGCCCTTTACTTTTAATGAGCATAAAATTTACCAAGACATTACAACAAAGTAAAATAAAGGACCAGTGCTCAACCATGGATGTTGCATCCAATGTTGCATTAGTTCTTTTTTCCATAAGATTACTTAAAAGGATATCTATTCCTGCCAATTTTTATCCTAAGTAGACTTGGCATTGTAAAGCTAACATACACTGACTTTCAGCTCCCTGTGGACTGTTGTCTGACACTTGTGTTAAAAATGACATTATTCAATTGGACAAATGTTTAAACACTATCTGCTTTTTATATAATAAGAAAGTATCAGATATTATAAAACTATGTAGTATATAATATATAAGGACTAATATCAGAGGAACACAGATATTTTCTGAAAGAGATAGAATGAACTTATTATTTTGAATGATGGGCAAATGCAGTCATTCAGATGAGAAAGCTTAATTGGTTATTCTTGATGACTGGTAATAAAGACTTATAATTTTATTAGCAGTTACTTATATTGACATAGACTGAAAAAGTGCACTTGATTGTGCAGCAGACACTGAATAACGTGTCCCTATTAAACCGATTTAGTGGATACTTTCATCTCCTGGCCGTATGAATTCAGAATTACTTTAGAGTTTTTTATTTTTTTAAAGATGGAAGTGAGCAGATGAATGATAACTCTTATTATGCACAATGGCTGTGTCTGTGGAAGACAGAGTTCATCAAGTTGCTTTAAAGTGAAAGTGTAACTAAACGTGACTTGCTGCAGGCTCAGCAATGTGAATTATCCCCTGCTGCATTTGTTGCCTCTGCAGGTAATTGCTCTGGCAGAAGCAGTTGAGACAAACCAAGCCAATCTGTTCCAGGCGTTTGCCAGGCTGAAAGTGTCACCCATTTGGTGATTCTGTTGACAGGATGTGACAGAAGCTCAGTGCTGACTGGGATGCTATTCTGGAAGCAGCATTTCTACCACTGGAGGAGAACATGCAGAAGTTGGTGAGGATGCACAAGCCTGCCATGGGAGCAGATGGGGTCACTGAAAAAAATTTTTTCTTGGGAAAATACCACAAAGCTTTCTGCATTTCCTGTGGTATCACTTGGATGCTTCATTGAAAGATACTGCTTTCCTTTTTTCTAGGACATAATACAATGTCACAGGAAGGTCTTTTGTTTTTTAATGGAGCTATCTTAAAAATAGATATGCAGTACATTTTTACTGGCTATGTAGTCCAGTTCTGTGTGCTTGTCTATCACTCAGCAGCCAGGGAAGCATTCATTTGACAGCCAGAATAGTTGCAGTAAAACTTCCAATTATCTGATGGTCCCTTCCTGTTCCACCGAGAAAATAACAACAACAACAACAACAACAACAACAACAAGAAAAAACAGTTCCACCATTGTAATTTGTGCAGTGTTTTTACATTGAAGGGTCACTGCAAAGGTCAGAGAGAACTGAGATCACCTTGCTAGTAATGGCAGGAAAGTTTCCTGATGTGTACAGAGTGCTTTATGATAGTTTAGAACTCTTTACCTTCAATGCTAGAGCAGGCAGTTTAGAATGGAAAAGGAGAAAATCAGGGTGATGAAACTATCATAGATTGCTTGAATCACAGAGAGATATGTGACCACCAGGTGCTGTTCTGGGATATATTTCCTTGGTCTTTTTTTTTTTTTTTTTCCAATCAAGAAAGAATATACATCTTGGAGATTAGAGACTTTTGAATTTAAATTGTTGTACCAGGGAAACAATTTCAGGGAATAAAATGTTACAAATCCATTTTTTAAATCTAGGTGTACAATCATGATACTAAAAATAACAGAAATAGGATTGGCCAGATAGCTTAGTGGATTAAAGCACCTGTTTAGGCAGATGCAGGGACTGGGGTTTGTTCCCCATCTTCCTGTGCTGGCCCCACCCCTGGGACATGCTGAGATGGTGATTGACTTTGGGTGTGGTGGTACGCACCTATAATCCCAGCACTTGGGAGGCTGAAAGCAGGAGGATCACTGTGAGTCTGATCTGTGTAGTGAGACCCTGTAGACCCTGTACAAAATACATTAAACATAAATAAATAAAAATAATAGAAATAAAACATTTTTAAGCATTTAATGGGTCTTATTTTTTATTATTTCTCATTTACTCTTAAGTAATTAGGATAGTTAAGGTTCTGATTCCATCCTCATTTACACGTGGGAACTCTGGTAGCTAAGTACATTTCAGAAGCTAGTGGGCAGCAAAGCCAGGATTCAGACCCAGGTATGCCTCCATTCAAAGTCCATATTTTTAATGAGAAAAATATATTTTAGTGAACAAAGTCATTCAGGTAGTTTTGAAAGCACAACTTTGATCAGGCAAATCAAATTTTCTACAGTAAGATTAAAGAATGTGCAGATAATAAAAAAGAGAAACCTACATTTTGTGACCTAAGTAAAATACTAATAAATAAATTGCAAAATAAACATTGGAACATACACATTTTTAGGGATAAATGAGGAGCTATTAGGAAATGGATAAAATGCAATTTAAACCTTTGACCTTTGACAAGCCAAAAATGGAGGTACTTAGCTGTAACAACAGAAGATATGAATGTAGTGATTAGAATTACATTGATAAGAATGCATGATATGAGCTCATGCTTGGTAGCAAAAAGACTTAGGAGCAGATCTTAGTTCCTTGTTCCACTCCTGAATAACAAAATGACCTTAGGCCAGTATTTTAGCTGTTCTGAATCTCTGCTCCTATGGTTCTAAGAAATAATAATAGGACCTCCCCAACAAGTGGTTAGGAAATTAATGAGAGAAGTGAGAAGAATGCTGAAGGTTCCCAATGGTTGCTGCCAATGTGGTTTGCACACTTGATCTGTATTGGTTACCTTCACTACAGTCATGCAAGCTGTGAACCTACCTTTTCTAGTTATGTGTCCATCTTCCTAACAGACATGAAGTCAAGAAGATTGCTTTTATATCCTTGGTACCTGACACAAGGCTAAGCACAGTCACTGTCAGTGGATAAAAAAAGAAAATGGCAAGTCTTTACAAGGTGACCAAACAGAAAAGACAGAGGCTGCTATCTGCTGCCAGCACAAGCAGGCAGGGCCAGAGACAGAACATGTAGAGCTGGGTGCACACAATCACACAGATCTTTTGTTCAGAAAAAGTGCTGGCATGTTGTTAGAGCAGGTACTGTCGCACCCCTTTACTCTCACTTTCTAAGACTTCTGTTGCTGTTAGCTAACCATGATCTAGAAATATTAACGTTTGTCCTATCTTTTGAAGGAGAGAAAGGAAGAACTACATTTATGTAACTTTACCTTAGCACAGTAAAATCTTACTTTGTGACAAGAATTCATCCACTTGTAATCCAAAGCACTTGCATATAAAAGCAGTGACAAAGAACAACCAGCTGTGGTCGCATGGTTTTCAGCATAATACACTACTCATATTGTAAGACATTGCTTGTTGATCAAATTAAAATTTCTTAGAGATGTTTGCTCAGCATGCAAAATGGACCAAGCCTTGACTATATTGTATTACAACTTTCTGTTTTATTATTGTTATTGTTGTCAATCTCTTACCTTTCTTACTTTGTAAGTTAAGCTTCATAGTAGGTGCGCATGCACAGGAAGACACAGTAAATCTAGAATTCAGTACTGTCTTCCTTGCCAATAGTAAGGTGCCACTGTATTAAAAGTAAGACCATTTTTTCCCTCCAATCTTTCTTGTTGGACCTGGCATAGTCTCTTTTTCTTTGCAATTTCATGTCCTTCTAAGCAAAAACAAAAAATAAAAATTTAAATTGCTAGTATGAATTTTACCACTCCACTTACTAATGTGCAGTGCTGCTTAGACATGCAAATATGAGCACATTAACCTTATATGCAAAATCAACAAAACTACAGTTTGTTTACTGTATAGCTACACTCAAATGTATTCTGTCCTTACAGAACTGTGACATTACTGCAGAAGACTTAATTAACTTTTTGTACCACTTCTTTATTTGAGTCTGTGATAGCCAGCTTTCTCATTGTTGGAACACAATAACCATCACTACAGGCTTATCTGGGCTCTTGGTTTTAGGAAATTTGGTTCATGGTCATCTGACTCCAAGGCAGAAGCATCACGGTGGAAGGGCATGGTGGAGTAAGGATGCTCACTTCCAAGTGGCCAGAAACAGAACAGGGGAACAGCACCAGAGAGGAAAGGGTGGGGAACCAGGTATAGTCCCAGGATCACAGCTCTTGACTCATCTAGGCACACCCACATGTGTGTTCCCTCAGTCTTCTTTGTAGCCCCCAAGCCAATCAAGTTGCTCTAATCAAGATTAAGCATCACAGAGAACATCTCCCAACACTCTACCCTAGGATGCTGATGAGGAAGGAAATGAGACCCTTTGTTTCCACATCTTTTCTTTCCCTCCTGTGTTAACGTTTTCTTGTGAGTAGATTAAAAATATAGGGAAGAGACAGGAGCAAGAATAAAGTATGTTTCTCCAGATAAACATGTTTCTCTGAATTTGTTTAAATTGTCTTCAAGCGGACAGATCTCTAAGCCATCAGTATCTGCATAACCAGTCCAGACATCGCACACCTTCTTTGCATTTGGGCAACTATGCCATTTCTCTTGGGGCCATGGGAGTTCAGAGATTAACAGGGTGCAGGAGGACAGGGCAGGAGAGAAAGGATGGTGAGTGGGGGATGTATATTGCATGCATTTCCCCTTCCATTTGCATGCCTCATTGTCCCCTCACTTACAGAGCATTAATTCAAAGGCAGAATTATTAAGAACTTCAAGGTTGTGACCAGCAGGGGGACTTTCCATCACAGCAGCCTCTGTTCTGGTCAGAAAATTGTCCTGAGGTATGAAAAACTTCAGCAAGTTAAGGTTCCAAATGTAGGAAGTGGGTCCCCGACAGATTGTGAAGAGCAGCCTCACACGTCTGGGAAGGTGAATGGGCTCAGCCTGGGGCAAATAAGCACACATGGCCGCCTTTGGATCCCTTCTCTCTGACTTTCCAAGACAGGCAGAGGAAAATATCCAACTCTGCAGAATCTGCTGAGATTAGAAGGGGTGTGTGTGTGTGTGTGTGTGTGTGTGTGTGTGTGTGTGTACATTACATTTGTTGGAGTTATTAGTAACACAAGACATCTGATAAAAAACATAACTTGAAGAAGGATGAATCAAAAAAAGAATGAATTCAAAAAAGAGTTTAACACTCCTCATTATGGTCTTTATCTTTAATTAGGTTGTAGCGTTCACTTTGGACTTACATTGTTGAGGCAGTTTGTATGTATTGAGGGAAAGAAGGAATCCTTTTCTCATTCTTTAATGCATATGCTTACAGTGTGTGTCTTTGTCATGCTAGTTCAAGCCCCACACCCATGCTTTAGCCTTCACAAATAAATGTTATGTGATGAACATCCCACTGAGAAGTGAACATGGAACGTGCAAACCCGAAATAACTTGGAGGATGGGGGAGGCAGAGAAGAAAGGACTCTCTCACCAGGATGGTGGAAATATATCCCATATGGAAGTTATTATGATACCACAGAAATCTGCATGTAATTCAGGAGGTTTTGTTGAGGGTAGATGGCAGAGTACATGTGCGGGCAATGGGGGAACTTTACACATGTGGAGAGGGTTTTCAGAGCAGACTCTCAGCTCAGGGTCAGATGTCCTCACAGCTCTGAGAGGGAAGACAGGGGTCACAAGATATTTTATTTCCTGTATTTATATTTTGGACAGCTCTGCATAATGAGTAGTTGTGTTTTTATTTATATAACATCCGTCAATAGGCAGGCTAAATGCAACAGTAAATTCTGGAATATTTTCTCTCTGATTGAAATATTTAGAATTTAATATTGCAAAGACTAGTTCTGCTCTTTGTACTATATTATCAGTATTTTGTTTAAACAGCATTACATTTGGAACAGAATCACTGCTTTCTTTGGTATGTCTATTTACTATTGTTTTTGTATTTTTTGTCTGTTTTTTCTATATTAGGGCAAATAAGTGCTAGCTTTGCTTTTATATGTATTTTTTTAAGACACTAAACTTTTAAATGACAGATATGTTTTTGTAAATGTCTGAGTTACTGTTTTCTCATTTCTGTGATAAATATCCAACACTCAAAATTAGGAAAGGTAAGGTTTATTTAGCTCACAGTTATTGGAGGTTTCAGTCCATACACAGCTGGCTCCAAGGCAGAGTGGCACGTGGCAAAGAGCAGAGAGCAAAAGGGAGTGGCAGCCTCTCAAGCAGCTAGCTAGCCAATCATCCTCTGCTCTTTATATCATGCAAATTACTTGCCAGGGCAGGTGCAGCATTCACCCCCACAATAATCAATCACAAGCTCCAGAAGCTACCCCATAAGTACATGAGGCTTTGGGGAGACAACTAGATACAACCATTACAGTAAGGATATCCTTTTACTCTAAGAAAATATTTCATGTTGTATTTTATATCTCCAGAAATAGCTCTTGAACTAAGTTCTATGGGTAGATCTGATACTTGGTGAACATCACTCACATCTTCCTGTGATGGCGAAGTTTTACTTACAATAGTATTTAGCACACTGTACAAAGGGACATTCTCATATTTTATGTATTTATTGAGCAGTAGTGCTTCAGAACCAACCTGAGTGGTTTGTGGATGCTAAATATTTATTGTACTGCTCATCTACACCTTTAAGAATCATTTGTAGACTTGTCAGACTAGTAGCTAAGGCTATTTCAGAGTATTTGAATCTCCAGTATGGAATTACACACTTCTCCTGACCCCTGCCTGCTTGAAGTTGTGTAGAAAGTGCTGTATCTCCTAGGTGCTGTCAGTGGGGCCTGTTGCTGTCTGAGTCTGTGAGTCTTTGTGATGTAGGACACAGCTCCCTTCTATGGTGCTACACAGAAACCAGAGCTGTGAACCTTTCACACTTCAGGACTGACCTAGTGATGCAGGTCTCTCACCAAGTCATCCCTTCATCTTTCACCTATTGGGTATATGTTGAGCACCTACTGATGCTTCAGGTAGTGCTGTAGCCCATAGCACACCTCTGCAAATGGACTCACATCTCATCCTCTATGATGTGACGTGAACAGTGCTGGCAAACATTCTAGTATTGTGCTGGCCAATATGGCACGCACTTGATACATGGAGTGCAAATAAAGATGAGATGAGATCTAGGATTTCACAGCACCACATGGTGCTGAGCATTTACCATGTTGGGCAGTACAGACACCCAGCATTCCCATCTCTGTTGCATAGCACAGTCTGTATCGAGGAGAGGAATTTATCATCAAGTTCACCTTGGCACAGCCTGATCCCTGACAGCAGGCAGGCACTGGCATGAATTCCTTCCATGACATTTGCCTCAGGAGACCTTTTCTGGTATCCTAGGGTCAGCTTGACCATCTGTGCAAATCTACTTTCCCAGGAGCAAGAGCCTTTTCTAGGGGTCCCTGTACTGACACAGGGGGAAGAAGGAGGCTGGCACAGGGCCATGCTCCTGCTTGGCTGTGTCACCCGATGTAGTGAAGTCTTGGCCCCCAATCTGTGGTGCTAACAAGGATAGGCAAATCTTTGGGAGATTAGGCCTAGTGGCAGGAAGTGATGTCACTGGCGGGGTGCCTGTGAAAGGGATATGGAGATATTGGGACTAGTCCCTTTCTTATTGTTTAGTAATGCTGGGGATTAACCCCAGGGCCTTACTTATGCTAGGCAAGTGCCTATCACTGAGATAGACTGCAGCTCCTTTATTGGGATAGGCCTAGTTAAGTTGCTCAGACTGGCTCAGACTTGCAATCCTCAGCCTTCTGCATGACTAGGATTGCTGATTACCAAGCCTGACTCCCTGTCCCCTTCCCTCTTTCTCTTGTTCCCGAGATGCTGTGACATGGGCAGCACCTCTGTCATTGTCCCCACAATGATGCAGTGCCTCACCAAGGCCAGAAGGCAAAGGTACAAGTGACCATGGACTAAACACTCTGCAAACAGGAGCCAAAGTAAAGCTCTCCTCCATACATGGAGAGCATCTCGGGTGTTCAATCACAGTGACAGAAACTTGAGCACTACACCTTTCATCTGGCCTTGCAAGACCTTGTAGTCCCATGAATCTTTTCGTACTGTAGCTGTACATGGCTCCTGAATCTTTCAGAGAACATTGTCCCAGGTAGCACTGCATTTGTAGCTGGAGTGAGGATGAGTACTCTTGGCCCTTCTTCCTCTTTGTTCAGATCTGCCTTTCCTTATCACACTAACAGCTTAGGTGAGATTTCTCACCTTACAGACAGCAGTTGCAGCAAGGAGGGATGGAAGAATGATGCTAGATCCAGACTCTCCACTTGGGCTTTTGTCTGTATGCTGAGATTGCCTGACCCCAGAGGAGTCAGGCAGCAGCACAGAAGCAGCTGCACACTGCTTTGCTGCCTGGTTATATAGTGTCTAGAGTTGGAAGGAGTATCTGCACAGCAGCTTGCTTGGTATTTTCTTTTAAAGTGCATTCAATCTTTAGTAGATCCTATCTACTCTTTGAAAAAGCAAAATGTCATGGCGATTTTAAGGGTTTAGTAATTGCTGTCCCTTAGATTGAGCTATAAAATTCTCTGAGAAAGTTAAGGTAGAAATATGCATCAGTAAGGGAAGGAAACAGTCTTACTTTTTGATTGACTATTCCTTATAAAAACAGATGATCTGAATTGTTGAGTGCAGTGGTGCAGGCCTATAACCGCTCTCTGAAAAGGCTGAGGCTGGAGGATGAAGGCCAACCTGGGCTATATGAGTTCAAGGTCAACTTGTACTACACAGCGGGACTCTGTCTCTAAATAATTAAATAAAAAGAGAAACATTTTTAACATGCTCAATATAGTTCATGTGAGAAACCAGATGTTTATAATAGGAAATTCTATGTTTATGTGGGCTTAGCAGGATTCACAAGTTTTAGAGGCATCTATGTCACAAGTCAAGTGTGCTAGAGGGACCATTTTGCATGCTGATTGTGTTGCATGATAGCTGACCTGCTGACCATTGCTGCTATGAACCACCCCAAACAGAAGGAGGAAGTCTGGTATCAGTAGGAAGTCAGCTTTTATGGCTGTTCAAGTATCACGATTCTGCCAATGGAGCACAGTGCAGAAAATAGATATTTTGGAAATTCCCAGGATCTTAGCCAGCAAGATAAACATGAAAGAATTAGTTCTGTGTCTATAATGAACACATACCCTTTGCCATTGCTACCTAAATTTAATTGCTCTTCAATTGTATGATATCCTGCCTCACCAGAGTTGTAGAGACCACACCTCAGCTTTCTGATGACATTCCTATATCCAGATTCCCCATGCCCCTCCCAAAAGCCTCACGTGCTTCTAGGTGAACTTTTCAGAGGTACCTGCCTCTAGGCTATGTGAATATGAGTTAGGGGTGTGTGACAACATTAGTGAACTGATTGGTTTAACATAACTGTGAGTGTGGGGAGCAGAAAAGCCGTCCTGGGCATGAGTGACACTAACCAGTGGGCTTATAGCACAAAAGAACTAGAAGGAAAGATGAAAGACAGGCCTGCTGCCTCCTGCCTGCCCTGCCATGGGCTGTCTCTCTGCTCTCTTAACCTCTGCCATGCTACCCTGCTTTGGAGGCAGCCTCCATCCTTTGGTTGGAACCTCTGTGGTGTGTGAGCTGAAATAAGCCTTCCCCCCCGCAAGAGGCAACTGTTGGGTATTTTGCCTCAGTATTGAGAAAGTAACTAAGATGTTTAGTTACTTTCTCGGTATTTACTTTTTAAAACTGAAGTAATTAAAGTACATTAGAATAGAAGTCAACTAGAAAATGATGTGCCAGTTGTGCAATTTTTAAGCTTCTGTAATGTACATAAAATATGAAGTAGTGCTTTGATGGACATTCTTAACATATTTGTACATTTAAAGAAGAGGTTGAATTCAAGTATCCCTTTTCTAGTATGCCCTTAATAATTTTTTTTTTGTTTAAAGGAGATTAAATTTAAATATATAACTAAATAAATACAATTCAAGTAACTAGCAATGAGGAAAACAATGACCATCTTCCTCAGAATGCTTATCAACCTGATTCCTAACTGGAAGTGTGTTTATGTTCATTTAATTTCTCTAAAATACTTTTACCCACTGCTGATCATGAAGCAATGATTCTGACAATAGGAAGTGGTGACTTTCCTTTAAAATTTGCAGCCCCCTGTGCTGTCTCCCAGCAGCTGTGTGTCTCTGGCCCAACATGGAGTGGCACTCTGCCTGCAGGGTTCCTTTAGAAGTGATTCTGGGGAGGCCCTGGGCCATGCCCTGGCCTTTCCACCTAGCTTCCAGGCATGGGGTCCCCTGCAGCCTGGGTCTGCGGTGTGAGCCTATGCATTTGTCCATGGCTCAGCCCACTGCTTCTGCTCTCACCATCTGCAGAGGACTGGGGCTCCTTTGGCCAGACATGAAGACCCTTAGGGACTAGGGTTTCTATGTTTTCCCAGCTTCCCTCTCCATTCTTTGAGATAACAGAGTTCCCATGGTGACTCAGTCTCTTTCCATCAGACCTGGTGATGCTGTGGTCCTCACTACACACCATGTCCCCTATCCCCAGCCCATGCCTAGATCCACAGAGGTGGAGCAGCATCACTTTCTTCATTTTACTCTGGCTTCTATTCTCTTATGAACTTTACCTGGGGCACGACAAAATTTAGCTGTCATTATAAACTCTGAAACTGTTATTATGTGTGTCTTGTATTTTTAGTAAAGGTATGAACAGATTCTTTTACATTTCCCAGAAAACTAAATCAACTGCCCATATAGCTGCATATGAGGAATACTATAGAGATTGTTTGATACTCCGTTTATTTTCATAACATTTCATATAATTCCAGATGTTCTTCCAATTGTAGTTTTGTTAAATCACTTTTTGGAGAGGAAGCATGCTACCTGAGTTTTATGTGCTCCTTCTTTTGAAAGCTATCCCAGATAGTGCTGGGTTGTGTAAGAATAAAACTTGTTCTGTCCATAGAGATGTTAAAATGCAGCTAGATTGCTACTAGGCCAGCACACTGCACAGTCATGTGACGAGTGTCGATGCTGTAGTTGGTCATGGACTGCGTACATGACAGTGGCTCTGTGAGATGGGATCACCTAAGGACTTGGTGACATCTTTTTGTTTAAATTCTGTCCACAATGTCTGCGCAGTGAACGCTCACCTCACCATGCATTTCTCAAATAGAGCCCAGTTATCGCGCTGTGCACAACTGCATGCTCACACACACTTCCTTCACAAAGCCTCCTGACCCAAATAAGTGAAACGGAAGTGTCCAGTCTCATCAATGACAAATACACACAAGTAAAAGAAACTGGCAGGTGGGTACAGTGTACTTTTATTGATTTAGCAAATATGGTGATAAATGGCCCAAGAAACAGGGAGTGAGAGAGACATATCCACCTTTTTCTGATAGTCGTTCCAGAGAGCCCTCTAGGAGACAGGTCATAAAACTGATCCTACATCAGGAATCTAAGTTAATGCAGTTTTAAAAAGCAGTAACCTACAATCCATTTGGTACCACAATGTTCACAACTATGAAACATTAAAGCAACCTACATGCTCATAGTAGCAACTATGGTATATCAGCTGAATAGAATAGAACCATGCCACATTCAGATTTGAATCTGTTTTTGAGTAAATACTCATGGTGTTCTCTGAGGCAAGTTGTGGCTTCCTCCTCTGTTCAGTGGTGAGCCACAGGCTAAACCACAGGGCTCTTTCCACTTTGAAGAGAGGGAGAGTGGCCACTCAGATTAGGTGTCAGCTTCTTTACTTTCGCTTCTTACTGGACAGTGAGCAAAGGGTACCAGAGAAGACTCAGTATTAGGACCTTGAATGCCCAGCTCCCCAGTGGCCTCCCACCTCACAGAAGAGTGTAGAGCCTGCAGGTCAGAGGTGCAGGTTGAGCACTCACAGGGTCAGCCTGCAGCTGTGGCTGGGTAGCTTCTGTCCACATTTCCCATACATCCTTTCCTGAGCTGTTTATTCCTCCACGCAGTCTGGACTTTATTAGGTTTGGCTGTGGCCTAAAAAGGATTAATGAGAACACAAAAAACATTTAAAGCAAAAATAAACTTTTTCTTCTCCAGTGAGACAGCCTAATGTATGATGAATTTATGTGGCTATGTGGACCAGTTGTATGCTAACACAAAATGTCATTGCCCATTTGATTTTGGTGGACTGAACCATACTGAGTCTTTTTGAGTAGCTTCGTGTGTACTTCAGATTTAGGACTTTGGTGTTTGGTTATCTATGTCATCTGGAGGACCAAAGTAATGATAACAATAATAACCAAATAACAAAGGAACAACCTAGCTGCCAAACCATTGTTTAAAGCCCATAGTTAGGCGGGGGTATGGCTGGGGAAGGGTGTGTGCACAGCACATAGACACTGTGGATTAAACCTAGCACTACCAGAAGCAAAAGTAAATAAGAAAACTGAGGTCCATTGACAACTTCTTGAAAGGGATGGTTTTCATGAGGACATGCTGCACCACTCAGGGTCCTGTGAGGACTAATCCAGATGCTTTCCCTGAAGGGCCAGATGTGACACCTACTCTGTGACAGGTGACCAAAAGAGTGGTTCCTATCAATACTGTATTTCAGAAGCAAGATGTCACCTCCTTAGCTGTGGCATTGTCTGATGGAGAAATAAGCAAAGCCCCCAAACACTACAAGTCAGACTGTAATATATTGTATCTATCATTTTAGATGTAAATTTTATCAGCGAGCACTCTTGCAACTGAATGAGAAGAAATACAGTGTATGAGCAACGCAAGTTGGTTAAGACATTCTTGATACTTCATCCCACTCCAAGTTGTTTCTCCTAAATAGCTTTAAACCAGTCATATTCTCTGTGTTTCTCATACAGCATTGACCTGTGTGCTGAGAAGTGGTGATGTAGCTTTTCCCTATCTGTCTCTTTTCACCCTCCCTCCCTCCCTCCCTCCCTCCCTCCCTCCCTCCCTTCCTTCCTTCCTTCCTTCCTTCCTTCCTTCCTTCCTTCCTTCCTTCCTTCCTTCCTTCCTTCCTCCCTTCCTTCCTTCCTTCCTTCCTTCCTTCTTTCCTTCTTTCCTTCCTTCCTTCCTTTCCATCTTCCTACCTATACTGGGAATTACACCCAGGGCTTTTGCACTGAGCTACATTTCCACACTTTTTAAATTTTTCAAGACAAGGTATTCATGCTTGGGATTGCTTCTTTCTCAGCCTGTCAGAGTGCTGGGATTGTAGACCTGTGCCCCTTTGCCCAGATGATGTACCCATGCCCAAGACTGTGCAACTGGTCCCTTCCCAACTTCCTCATCTAATCTGAGCTTTTTCCTCTTTTCCTTAGCTCAGTTAAAGCATGTACTACTAAAAGTTAAGCAGCTTCTCTTAAGCTGAACATCTTAGGTGAATTGATGCTTATAGTTATAACAGGTATCCTGCATGTTACATGAATTAATAGTCGCATCTATTCCAGAGGTTTGCAGTTTTGCTGTCTTCAGCTGTATTTCTTGACATAGGAGGATCATGTGTGCACATCTATCTCAGTGAGAAAGCATCTGCAGGCTCCTTCTGTCTTACATCTTGGCAGGCATGTGGCTTTTGCTTTGCAAGAACACATGGCCTTGCTGACATTCTTCACTCATGAATGCGTGTCTCACTAATTTAAAGTTTCTATTTCTAGCTTCTCTAATGTGATGCTATTATCTGAATGCTGACTTTTTGTTGACTCACAAGTTACAGGGTCCTTTTTAAAGGTTCTCAAATGGTAGCTGGTTCCACAGCATTGCAGGAAGGTGCACATGAGTCAGTGGAAGGAACAAACTCTGCAAAGACACAGGCGATGGCAATGCAGTGTGCTGACAGCCCGAGAAGCCATTCTCTGTGCAGTGTCCCCACGCCAGGGATGAGTGTGTAGTGGCAGCATCACTGTAAGCTCGGAGTAGTGGAGTTATAATTGCAGTCTTCTTTTATCAAGAGAGAGCTTGTAAGCAGTTTAAATTTAGGGCAGGATGCTAAAGAAAAAGGCAAGCCATTGATTTTCCCATCCGGAAGCAGGCACTGTTGACCAGAAGCACATTTCCTACAATCAGAAAAAACCAACTTTTGATATTTTTGAAGAGACATCCACAAATAACTGTGAGTGGCAATGAAGCTCTGGTCTCTACTGCTATCATTTTCAACCTGCAAGTTTCAAAGCACATCAAAGAACCTAAGTTTAGATTTTCCTGATACATAGTTTGTGAGAATGATGGGAACATAGTTTTTGGTTACTTGCTCTTGCAAATAAGAATTGGGGATAAAATCACTGATACTGTTAACAAGAATATTTTTTTTTACTTTTTTTCTTTTTCTCCTGGAACGGTGAAACTGTTCAACTTTGTAAGAAATAAAATCTAATTTTGTGTTTTGATTGCTGTCTTTCTAAACCAACAGGTTTAAATTCAAGTCATAAATATCTCCATGTAGTTTGTAGCAGTCTCAGAATCAAGTCCAAATAGCTTCATAACTGGTAGAAAAAAGAAAGGAGATTTTATTTAAAAAAGAAAGGAGAGGAATTAGTCACATATCTGCACAAGCTGGGCCTCCCTCACACATTTCAAAGGCCTGTAGGAAAACCAACTTACACTGAGCATTTGCATGCATTGGCACTGAAGGGGCTTTTCCGCGGTCACCACCGCTGAAGGAGCCAGTGGCAGGCCCTGTCCTTGCCATACCCATCCTCCTCAGCTTCTACCTGCTGCACCCCTGCAGGCTTTGCCTAAGGACTTTCCCCAGGTGGTAGGGGCTAGATTGCCTAGCTTAGCAAGTGGCTGCTGGGATTCACAGCCCTTGGTCCCTCAGGTAATGAGGTGGAAGTGAACACCATATTTCAAGGTCAACTGCCAGGTGGGATGCAGCATAGGGACCCTTAGAGAACATACCCAACAAGTTCCACACCCTTGGCTTCTTCCCTTTCCCTCCTCCCCTCTCCCTGTCAGCACTTCAGGATCAATCCAAAAGCTACTTGTAGCCATGGCTTTGCCTCAGTGCTGTTAGCTCCAGTTTGCAGATTTGGATTTATATCCCAGGTCTCTCATTCAGAAAGCCAAGAGACAAGGTTTGAACTCCAACTCAGGGGCTGCTCAGAAATCAAAGCTTCTACTCAGTAGAGGAATTTTGGACCAGGTGGTCATGCTAAATTTGACTCTTTTCCAGTGTGAGCACTTTCATAAGGACAAATGTGGATTTATATTTTGTACTTAAGTCTATCTGAGCCAAATTCCATTTACAAAATGCTAATACATCTACACTACTCGTGATTTGCTTCAAATGATACTAAAATGAATTCAAACCATACAGTGGATATTTGCACAAAGTTGATCAGAAGATAGCTTATTGTGTTAGACAAATGTAAAGAAGTATCTTGTATAACATTTATTTGACAAATAATTGTGAATGCTATTCTAGAAAGAGTGCTAAAGTGGTTCAGGCAAAAGGACATCATTCCTAAAGCACTTTATTTGCATCC
>PVKN010008157.1:6743-25625 GCA_004027915.1 Capromys pilorides
GGCATGCGGCTGGTAGAGGAAGTGGGGCTGGCGTGGGGGGGGGGGGGAATGTGGGGGTGGGGTCATCGCAGCGCAGCTTCCATCTGAGCCTCTCGAAAGCACAACTCCGTTCCTGTCCCCAGATGGATTCGACTGAGAAATCGGTTCCCACGCACAAATCCCACAGGAGCCTCAATCGCACGCGAAGTGATGATTGGCAGTGTGGCTGCTGCATGTGCCCCTTGGAGTCTGCACACTGGGGGGCCCTGCACACCCCACGCTCGGAGATCATCGGAGAGGTCCCCACCGTGAGCATTCCTGAGGGGCGAGTTGGCGCATAGCTCTTCCCCAGTGCCCATTTGCACTAGGTCATTGATTGCGAGTCCTAGAGTCAATCTTGCACACAGTCATTTTCCATAGAGCCGTGGTGGCCAAAAGCCTGTGGCATGTGTGCCACAGCAGGTATGCAGAGCCCTGTCACCCTCTGTCACTACCCTACCCTCACTACCCTACTGGCTACACTACCCCAGTAGCCAGCTTTGCACATTCAGGTTCAACTGCAGTCTTGGCACTTTGGGACAAGTAGATGGGGTTGGGACTGCAGCTGAGGTGCTCAGGCGCTAAGAGGTCCGCCATCGCTGCTGTAACCGCTGCTTCCTCTGCGCTTGTGCAGCTCACCATGAGCTCTGTCCTTCCGTTTCTTCAACAGAATGTTTGGTTACTCTGTAGACTCACAGCTGCGCTTCTTGAGGTCGGTGCATTGCAGAGGATGTTTTGCAGATGCATCTCCATGTTGGGGGTCATCTCTAGTTGTGGCTGCTGTAGTCAGGGTTTGCAAGGGAAACGGTTTAATATGGGACACATCATTTATAGGGTTATTTTATAGTGGTCACCCAGAGTCAAGTGAGTAAGAGTGAGGGTGATCTGTCTACACAATAGAAATCCAAAGAATTTGCTGGGGGCCTGGATCCCACAGCAATGTCCTGCAGAAGCCCAGCTGAAAACTGAGATAGGGCCCTTGACAATGCCCCATGCAAGTCTGTACCAAGGACCTGCAGTGGGAAGGCCCAAAGGTCAGTGGGCGAGAGCTAGAAAGTCTGCCAGTGGGACAAAGGGTCTGTGCCAGCAGGCTGAGGGGTCTGCCCTGGGGCCAGACAGCGACACTCAAGGTGAGGATCACAGCCATCCTCAGTGACAGCGAGGACCTGAGCTCCTCTGACAGCAAGAGCTGCTGAGCTCATATCCGGGGTGCTAGCATGACAAGCTTCTCCAGGGGGATGGGTCGCGCAGCAGCCCTCCCCCCAGGTCTCCCTCTGTGCTGGTGGCAGCAGTCCTCAGGTGGCCTCCTGCATCTGGTGCCAGGCTGACTCAGTGCAGCTGGGCAGCACAATGAGCCACAGTGGGAATGGTCCACGGTGACTTCCCCGGGGTGGTCAGTGCAATATACGTGCATCACCTTTTATTAATTTTGGTTTCTTAGATAACCATCTTCTTTTCTGGCCTCATAATTCTGGGTGTGTCCTGGAACTGAAGACTAGCAAACCAATATTCTGAGCACAGTTTAGGGCAGAGTAGGAAAAAGTAATTCACATTACCAAATTCTGTCCTGGCGATCCCAGCTTTACATGGAGGCTAAAGTTGGCATCAGGCAACAGACGGAATGGGGCCCAAGGCCACGTGACTGGAAGTTGTGTGCTCCGAGCCCAGCGCAGGTCTGTATCCAGGCACTTTGGGAATTCAACGGGTAGTTCTGCCACTTGGAGGGTTTAATAGAAGAGGTGGGGCTTAGCTGTTCCCTGAAGGGCAGGTAACAGTAGGAAAAGCAAAAAGTTTTGATTTAATGAAAGCGGCTGCAGGGCCCTGGCTGTGCAGAGCAACAGCCTCATGCACCACCTTCTTCTTTTTTTTTCTATTCAATTCTGGCTACCACACTTTTCAGAGAATAGAGGCGAACTGGGGCATAATTAATTAGTTGAGCAGTGGTATTCAATCGTCCATCCCCATGTGTCCTTCGACCGATTATATGTTAGAGCTTTTCATTTTCTTGCGAGCCGTGACGTAAAATGCTGTAGAAAATAGGGTTTCCGAGGTGCTCTTGTGATGTTTTCTTGGCTGTTGAACACAAGAATAGTTACAAGACCTTAGTCAAAATCCATGGATGTGAAATTCGAATACAGGGTATGAAAGACAGGAGTCTAGTTCTAAAGAAGGGTTCAAGGAGCTCCCCTTTGGAGGGGAGAATTCAGGATGTGGTAGGAGACCTCAGATGTTTGGAAGATTGTTTTATGAAGGAGCTAGATTTCTCTCTTTAGACATCAAGGGGTACAACTGGGATAATGGAATTAAAATACGGGCCCAAACTGACTAGAACAAGGGAAACATTTCTTTCTTTCTTTCTTTTTTTTTAAGGGAAACATTTCTAAGGAGATAGGAAAGATAAAATGAACCCTCTGGTGAGGTCACCGTGGCTTTTGAAGCAAAGGTTGAATAGATACTTGTAATAGTGCTAAGGAGAATCTGTTTTTTTGGACAGGGCCATGACCAGCTGTGTTCTAAAATTTACTTCTACTCTGAATTTCTAAAATTAATAATTTAGTAAGTATTGACTTCCCATTTTTCTGACTGAGTATTGTTACTCTGATTAATAACCAACAAATCAAAACAAGTTAAGTCTTTGGCCTGTAGGTATCCAGCTATGCATTTTATCTTTCAAACTCCAAAGCTGAGAAGGTCTCGTTTTCTAAAGAGATCACAAAGTTGGTTGTAGATTGTTGATTGTGGTTGAAAAAGAATCTTTGATAAGGAAAGTTTTTCCAGAGCCACTGCATTAGAAGAAAGGCGTCCTTGACAATCAAGGGGGGTTAGGAATAAAAGAATCCTTGGTATTTGTCAAGGGTTTGTTTCCCATCCCCATACCAAGATTATGATAAATAATTATTAAGGGAAGTTTGTCATCTCTTCGCTAGTTAAAGCTGTAATGTAAAAAAGCCATGGGAATGTACATTACCTCCAGAAATGGTGCAGAGAAAGGAGAGATGCTGCGATCCAGGCCCGACCTGTGCGTGTGTAGCGTGGAGCGCCTGTGTTCAGTCTGCCTGGGTTTGTTTTAGGTGATCTTCGGTTTTCAGCTTATGTAGAACCCAAAGTTTCCCTAATCTCAGATGTTTTCATGGATACCACAGTAAATATGATCTTATCATGTAGCTTTTTCTATAAATCCTTCAGACAGAAGTAAGCCCATTTCGATTACTTATTGGAATAATTGTGTAGGCATTCAATTTTCCTATAGCAAAAGCAAATCTTGGCCAGATTTCCTTTGAGGGACATTATGCAGATATTTCTGTTGGGTACATATTAGGTAGCATATAAAGAATAAAAGTTCTACAGTTAGAATGTAAGAGAATATATAAAATAAAAATACAAATGGAATGAACACAAGATGAAGTATGTGCTATTTACACTCACGTTTCACACATAATTTGTAAACTGTTCTTTCAGTATTCACTTGTTTGGAACTGTGGAGCTGATGTGCCATATAAGCATTAGCTCAAACCTTATAAAACAACCTTCCTGGTGGTATTTATTTATGAGAAGAAAACTTCACTGTATGTCTAGATCTTAAGGTTGAAATTGGAGCAAGAGGAGAGATCCTGGTGGCCTCTGAGGAAATTGCTTGGTTTGCTTATCTTCTGTGTAGATTACACAGTTTAAAGAGCCATCCTAAGTTCCAACCCGATTGCAGTCTCTCACCCTTAGCCCAAACACTAAAAAGAATACCAGGAATGCAACAGATTGCCAACAGACATTTTGGGCTAACTTTAAGAATAGGAAAACTACTTAAAATTTCAGTTATCTGTCTGTCTTGGACCCTGTGTGTGTGTGACTGATTGGAGAGGGAGACTCCTGGCCATCCTTTGGTTGTTAAATATTTAGGCTGCCAGCTCACATCCTTGACTGATGTTCAACCCTTGGGGCTGACTGATGGCTTTGGCTCAGAGCAGACAGAGCGTGAGCTCTAAGTGGATGTTCCTGTCAGCTTGCGGCTGTGTCTCCACGCATAACCAGCTTGACTTATGCCAGTCACGTCAAGCACAGACATCAATCACTGCAGTGCAGTCATTGGTGCTCAGGGCCTTTCCTACCTGGAATGACTTCTGGCTGTCCTGGTGGTTAGCAACGCCAAGCATTCACCTGGTGGTTGGACAGCGTTGGCCCGCTGACTGAAGAAGTGTCCATCCCAGGAAAGAGCTCAAGATACAACATGAGACAGAGTGTACCTGTGAGCATGAGCAGGGGGTGGGGGCACAATTCTAGGACACAAGCTGAGGGTGCCTCTGTTGTAATGTTGTGTGTTGGTGCTGAAAGGAATGACGAGAAGACCTGATGAAGGTAGCTCAGAGGACTCACTGAGATTCAGCCCTCAGTGAGCCAAGAACCCCTGAAGCAAATCAGCTTTATACCGGGTAATGAGCATGATCTCATACACAGTCACTTCAGCAAAGGAGGACCATGTGCCCACTCACGAACGTGACCATGATCTCATTAAAGTGAAGGAGGACCATATGCCCACTCACGAACGTGACCATGATCTCATTAAAGTGAAGGAGGACCATATGCTTAGTCATGAACATGACCATGATCTTCATCAACTTCCATCCTTTCCCTATCATAGGGTTCATCCGGGAGTCAACCAATAGCATTCCAAGCAAGGGGAAAGCAACAAACAGAGAGCCCACAGGTGAAGCTGCCATCTGTTATCTGGAGTCCCAGCTCTCCAGGACTCCCCCAACCCAGCTTTCTGGGATTTTCAACAACAGACCACAGCTGTCCCTGGGCTCCATTTATTACACTCCGTTTCTCGAAATGCTAGTCAGGTTACATTTCCCCACTTTTATTATTTTTTGAAAAATCGGGTGGGGATTACAGACTACCAATCCATAACTTGTTGATGGATTTGTCTTCACTACCAAACAGCACAGAGACCACATATCATGACGCTTCCACTACACCATAGGGCAACATGAAAAGAATCAAGGTTTTCAATACCATTGGCAACAGATCAGTGCCAGACAATTCTGACAGCTGTCTCGCAAAAACATCATCAACTTCTTGTTAACAAGACAGCGTCTCAACAGTAACACACTGCGGATCAGTATTTCAATATAACAAACAATCTGTCCCAAATTCTCTATCTTTAGAGTCCGTATATTCCTGAAAAGTCCACAATCGTTCTGACTTCTTATGATAAACAGTTTGTATGCCCCAGCTCAACGCCACTCCCTCTGCAGCAGCCGCAGCGGTGATGGTCACCACTCCCAAGAGCATGGCTATCATGAGTTCATTCACTTCCCCCATTCTCTTCTTTAACACCTCCAGCAAATGTTGGAACAGCCTCATAGAAGGGGAGTCCTGCCTGGAACGATGCAGCTTTATTGGAAGTCAGATTCTGATCCTCGTCCTGAGGATATAGATGTTATTTCTAGAAAATTTAAAACTAATAGAATTTTAGACATATATCCAAAGAACAACTGTGACATGTAATGGTAGGGCCAGAAGAGTTTCTTGTAAGCAACTCCAGGCAGGAGCCATAGAGCTCCAATAGAGCTTCATAGAACTCCAATCTGATGCTTCCTTTGGAAGTGTTAACTAACTCCCAGGCTGCCTGTCCTCTGCAGATTTTCCAATGTATCCTAATCATTAAGATAAGCAACACTGGTATTCTGGCAGGATGGCAGATCTGGCAGTGGAAACATTCTATTAGCACCTACACCTTTAAAGTCCTTTCCTTGGAGAAGAAAAAGTCTCTTTTTTCTTCCCTTACCTCGGTGTTATTTATTCAACTTTTTCCATCAGTGAACTCTTCTATTTAGATATAAATAGCAATCCTCTGTTTGCTTACCACTTGAAAAGGTACAGAGGTAGACATCATCACAAGAATTTCTCCCTCATAATCACTGTCTATGACTCCCAATTGTACAAAGACACCTTTGCTAGTAAGGCTACTTCTTCCAATAATCAAACCAATAGTATCTTTGGGTATCAGACCATAAATATTAGCATGAATCTGATATACTCCATAAGCAGGTTGTAAAATCTGATTTTCCACAGCTGCAGTATCTAAGGCTGTACTTCCTGGCATGGCCTGAAAGAGCTCTGAGACCCTTAGTTTTGACTGATTATGTGGTTGTTCAAGGGAAACTGCTGATACCTCGTATTGTTTATCTCTGGGCTCCGAGGAAAAGGGCCCACTTTCCATTTCCCTGCTCCTGTAAAGGTTTCCATTTTTATCAAATTTGGAATGACATTCATTTGCCCAATATTTTCCTTTTTTACTTTTTGGACACAGCCCTGGTGGCTTAGTTTTATCTTTTCCCCTCCTTGACTATCTGAAAAGCTAGAGGTTGATACTTGCACTGTACATAACCATTCAGGTGTTGCTCATTTGCAGGGTGCTGCTGAGCCACAACAGGGCAGACTCCCAGTGGTGTTTTGTAAGCCTCTGGGTCTCCCTGGTTCCTTCCCTGCAATAAAGCTTTTCCCTTTTTCTTTCCCTTTTTACAATCCTTTTTCATATGTCCCATTTTGCCACAATTAAAGCATTTTGTAAAATCTTGCTCACATGAAGTTTGTAAGGCAGCAGCCAGCAAATTAGCTTTATAAGATTGAGAACCAATATCTGCACAAGCCTTAATATATTCCTCCAATGGAGCACCTTGGGCTTTCAATGGTGTATAACTCTTTGGCACTCTGAATTAGCATTTTCAAAAGACAAGGTTTGCAGCAACAATTCCTGAAGTTCGAGTTGTCGGACTGTTTTATTAAATACCTCCCTTAACTGAGAAATAAAATCAACAAAGGGCTCATTGTGAGACTACTATTTTAGCAAAAGGCTTTTGAACATCTCCAGGTTTTTTGACCTTCTCCAATGCTGAGGCAACATAAGTGCATCTGAACAACAGCTATATCATCATACTGTAGTTGAACCGCAGTACCAAACCATACACCTGAGCCAGTATGCTGATCTGCCGTTATTGCAACAGGCGGATTTTGACTTCTGTTTATCCTTTCCTGGATTTCTTCCTCATCTTTCCACCAGGAACAGAATTGAAGATAGTGTCCTGGTTCCAAAACAGTACGGCATAACATTTCCCAATCATGAGGAACAAGCCTGTGCTCATCTGCCAATCCTTGTAAGAGCCCAACAACATAACTAGATTGCATCCCATACAACATAACAGCCTGCTTCAACTCTTTGACCATCTGAAAAGCTAGAGGTTGAAAATAGCACTGTACACAACCATGTGGGTGTTGCTCATTTGCAGGGTGCTGCTGAATCACAACAGGGCAGACTCCCAGTGGTGTTTTGTAAGCCTCTGGGTCTCCCTGGTTCCTTCCCTGCAATAAAGCTTGGGTCATTGCACTCCTGAGCCCAACAGCTGAAACAGGTTGCTCATAGTTATGTGGAGGAGCTGAGGGATTATTTGGGGGAGAAGGCAGAGGTTGAACCTCAGCAAGCATGGAGGGTGGACTTGAAACATCCAGTCGCTCCACCAATCTGGATATCGACTGTGTCAAATGTTCCATATGATGAAAAAACTCCCGGGTACTGCGTGCCTTTCTCCAACTCATTTTCCCGAGCTTTCAAAAAGTCCTCAGAATCAGAGGACAGAGGCTGAGGGGCTGAAAATGCCTGCTTTACTTTTGAATTTTCTGTTTCGGACTCTTTATCCTGCAAGGATGAATCACTAGATGTGGTGCTGCCTTCATGTTCCATAATGTCCTCATCAACTGAACCCCTTATAAGACTGCTTTCCTGAGTCTTAGGAATCAGCTGCAGACTCGATTCCTCAGAGTCAGACTGCAGGGCTCCAAAGCCAAGGAGATAAACTACATAAAGACCACACACTTAAAGGGATAGGCTCTCCTTGCTGGTGTGCTCTTTGCAGAGCTTTTGTGACCTGCTTCCAAACTTTTAAGTCTAGAGCAGCTTTTCCTTTAGGCTGAAACCAAGAACAATGTCTTTTTATGAGGAAAAATAATTCTTCAAAACTCTTTGGTTTCACCTTTACCTCCGCTCCTCTGAGTAATGTTTCTACAAGCTGGACATACTCATTTTCTATCGAAGTGGAATTTCCCATGACTTTGAACTTTTGCCAGTGGTCTCACCTGCTCTGGGCATACTATTCCCACTCAGTCAGGCCTCTCTTAATTCACCCCTAGTTGTCTTTTGTGCCCTGCATTGCACGCTACTTGTTGTAATGTTGTGTGTCGGTGACAAAAGAAATGACGAAAAGACCCAATGAAGGTAGCTCAGAGGACTCATTCAGATTCAGCCCTCAGTGAGCCAAGAACTCCTGAAGCAAGTCAGCTTCATTTAGGGTAGTCAGTGTGATCTCGTGTACAATCACTTCAGCAAAGGAGGACCATGTGCCCACTCACGAACGTGACCATGGTCTCATTAAAGTGAAGGAGGACCACATGCTTAGTCATGAACGTGACCACCATCTCCATTAACTTCCATCCCATCCCTATCATTGGGTTCACCCAGGGGTCAACCAATAGCATTCCAAGCAAGGGAGAAAGCAACAAACAGAGCCCACAGGTGAAGCTGCCATCCATCACCTGGAGTCTCAGCTTTCTGGGATTTTCATAACAGACCACAGCTGTCCCTGGGCCCCATTTATTACACTCTGTTTCTGAAGTGCTCATCAGGTTACAGACCCTCCATGGGAAGCCCTGGGAAAAGTTGGTGTGAAGCAGGACATGAGAAATAGATGCAGACTTCTCGCTGGATGTTTAGGCCTCAAGCCTGCTGTGGCAATCCTGCCTTGTGGTGTCCTGTCCCTCATCTTGTGTGTGGGAAGAACCTATGACTTCATTTCTTAACCATAGATGGTGAGCTCTTAGTCCTGTGATTCTAATTCATCATGACAGAATTGCTAGTGTCCTGTCCTTGTTGGGTTTAAAGAAGCAAGACTCCATGATACCTATGCCTGTGGGAGCAGAAATTACTTCAGCAAACTAAGGAGCCCAGATGGGTCCATTTCTAGCAGAGCCATCGCATGAGGAGTCTGGCCTGGCTGACGTTGGCCATGACCTTGCAAGAAGTTCAGTGATACCGCACCACCTGGACCCTTCATCTGCAGCAATGGTGAGGCTGTAAGTTGTTCCAGGCTTGTGGTACTTCCTGTATGAAGTGTACACACTGGCCACTGTTCTTACGTAAAATGTTCACGATGGTGTTGATGTCCAGTGTATCCATCCAGGGGTCACCTGAAGATGGCCTGGTCCTCTGACTCCCTTCAGTTAGCACAGAGAGGATTGAATACTGACTTGTCCTAAGCAGAACAAAGAAAGAATAGAAATGGAGTCCATGTTTGTGTGGTCAGATCTCAACATTTGCATATCTAAATCATGAATCAGGACTTACATGTTTTAAGGAAATAAAGGTGCAATGGAGTTACTACAAGCAATTAAATCTTGACTTTGTGGTTGGCATGACTGGTACTATTCGTTTGCTTTTTCCTACCCTCCCTATGTTTGCTGTGAGCGGAGCATCCTTTCAGACCTTCTGATGTTGGGGTTGGCTGGACGGTGTGCTCAGTTAATGGCAAATGGTAGAGTGTGGTGCTGACTGCAAGCTGTGGCTCAAGGGGATGCAGATGCGTGTTAGAAGTTCTCAGCTCCTGCCCTGCACCAAGAGAGCGTGGGGCTGGCGAGATAGCTCAGTGCACTAAAGTGCCTGTCTAGGCAAGCATGGGCAAGCTCAGGGACTGTGGCTTGATCCTGGCACCATATGCTAAGCCAGTCCCTTCCCCAGGGAGGATTGAGGTGGTCACATACAACACATAGAGTACAGTAAGGTACGTGATTAGCTTTTTAGCCTGAGTCTCTACATGAGCAGTGAGCGGAAGCCAGCCCATCCCAGATAGCGGGGCCTCAAAGTAAATGTTATGAGTGTCTGAGATGCATTGTTAGGCATACTTACTGCAGAAATAGTGAACTAATACAAAATCCCTCGTCACTCCAAAGTCAGGTAATGCTTTCAGACAAGTGAAATCAGCAGTTTTGATCCTTTGCAACAGGCGTGTAAGTAAGCGGGTTTATCATTCCTTCTTCCTGCAGCGGCACATTTGTTCTCCACTTGGATAGGAGCTCCTAAAGTATGTTTCCAAGCCGGCTATACAGAATGCTTTGGTTATTCTTGGTACTCACAGCAGCTGTTTGAAATGAGAACTCAAGACTGATAATATCTAGGAAGTCGTGCATTGAATAAAAGGACTGACACTAAATGTAGTACTTTTTTTTTTTTTTTTGTACTGGAGATCAAACTCAGGACCTTGTGCTTGGCAGGCAGGTGCTTAGGCCTCTGAGCTATCTCCCTGGCCCCTAACTGTAGTTTAAGCCATTATTTTTTTCAAATGACATGACCACAGAGCTTGCCTCCATCATCTCTTGTTCCATTCCATGCCATTCTGGTCCGCTCCATCCCCCCTGCTTCCTCTCTCTGCTCCTCCCTCCCTCCCTCCTTTCCACCTTCCCTTTACCTGTTTATATCTTCTTCCTCAGAAAGCACTTGATGCTGGTCTTACGCTCACCTACCTGGACTTGCCACTCTCCCAGCAGGTGCTGTACAGTACAAACTTGCAGCAGTGCTCTTGGAACCCAAGGCTAATGGGCAGAGGACAGGGAAGTCATGGTTAGTGATCTCCACATAACACGCTACATACACCACAAAACCTGCATGGCCAAGGTTCCCAGGTTAAGGCCGATGAAGAGAAGTCCTGCTTAGGCAGAGGTGGGATCTCCAGCAAATTTACGAGTAGTCTTCTGAGAAGCTAGGTGGGCAGAGAAGACCACGGGCTCAGCAGTGACTTGTATTCCATAGAGACTGGCTCCAATCTGACACAGAATGGCTTGAGGTTTGGTACAAGCTCACTTCACTCCGCTGACTTGGAGGCCTGAACGTGTTTGCAAGTCCCGGGCATCACTCAGTAGACATCCTTATAGTGTGTGCTCAACTACCTAGGGGTGGTGACGTTTTCTGCATGAACTGAGTGTACTAGAAGATGGGTACTTCCAATATATGGCTCCAAATGGAGATTCTGACTATCTGTAAATATGTTAAAAATGAAAAAATATACCGTGGAAGAAACTTGAGAAAGCAATTTGGTGATGGGAAGAGGTTTCTTTTTTAAAATTTTTTACTACTTGGTACCAGGAATCAAACTCAGGACCCTGCGCTGGCCAGACAGGTGCCAATCACTGAGCTCTATTCCTGGCCCGGGAAGAGGTTTCGTGCCCTCTCTGGGAGCTGCATCTTCAGACTGTGGCTGAAAGTCCTGGCGACCCAGTAGCTGCCTGTTGAAGGTCCTCATGATTTAATCAGGGACTCTGCTGACAGTGACGGTTTTATACAACGGAGTATTACTCAGCTATAAAGAAAGATAAACTTGAGGCTTTCGTAGGTAAATGGATTCAACTCAAGACTATACTCATAGGTGAAATAAACCAGACTCACATGTGCAAACATGTCTCCCTAGTGTAAGCATCTGAAAGAGTAAATAAAATCTGAGAGGTACAATAGACACTGTGAAAGGGAAGAACAACTGGGATGGGGAAAAGGAGAAAAGAGATCTCTCTCTCTCTCTCCTCTCTCTCTCTCTCTCTCTATATATATATATATATATGCGCTAAGGTAATTGTTCTACTAGCTCTATTGGTTTATTGAAAGGAACTGTTAGTGTTTATGCTGTTTGATCAATTTTCCATGCCTATATATGGTAATCTGCGTAACTACTTTGAAGGAAACGGTATGCAATGTAACAACCATTGTTCATTGCCTATCATCCTGTCTTGAAATTCGGTATCATTTTTATTTATCTACTTAAAATTAAAAAATCGGTTTTGGCTGAGGAATGAGATTAGCATATTAATTAAGGTCTCCTACCCAGTAATGATCTCATTTGCCTATATAAATAGATGACAGCGACCCTGGGAGGAACGTCTTAAGCCCTTTGCTTTTGTTGTATGGGTGAGGTTTGGAAAACACAGGAAAGGGTGGCACAGGGAGTTCAGGAAGTTAAAGGCAAGTGTTCTGTCTCCAGTCCCGTTGCTGGTTTCCACGGGCTGGCCTTGCCTTATTTGCTTGCTCTCTTTCATCTGTAAAACAGGGAACTGTGACCGGGAGGACTGGTTTTAATGTTTCTTGATAAACCTTTGTAAAGCAGTGTGCTGTGGCGAGTAATGGGCTCCATTCATTATTAGCCCAGTTGATTTTCATTTACACTTGGCTCTAACAATTAGCTTGAGCAGGTGTGAAGGTGATGGAGGGGCAGGGACGCCCAGAGGTCAGCCTGGGCTGGCTGTGATAAATTAACCGTTATTAGCAGTGGGGAGAGTGGTTCTTTATGCTTGTCAGCAGCAAACAAAAGGACAACATAGTCCACATAAATTCACTGTTCCAAGCTGGCTTTGAGGAAGGGGAAGAGCTGCCTTCCAGGATCTACAGGCCGATGGGAGAGAGGAAAGGGAAGCCACGTGGACGGGGCTGGGGTGCTGTGAGAATGTTGTCTTGATGTAGTGGTGCATGGAGGTGCCAGGGGAAGTTGCTTCTTGCTGGGGCAGTGATGCCCTGGCGTGGGCTGGTGATGCTTATGTCTATGGCTGGTAGGGAGGAAGAGGTCACACAGTAACAAAACCAACGCTCGAATTATGCCTGGAAGGGTAGCGACACAGGTCTCTGTACACTTGGTGATTCCTGTTGTGCGATGCCTTGCAGCTGGACACATCCACGTTCAGTGGGCAGCCAGCCAAAGATAGTCAAAATGGGGAGTCCAGGTCCATTGAACATCAGAGTGGGCTTGTGAACTGCAAGCTCTATTTTACTTTTTAGATACTTAATTTATTTGGTACAGGGTCTCACTATGTGGCTTGGACTTGCAGGGATCCTCCTGTTTCGGCCTCCCCAGAGCTGGGATTACAGGTGTGCACCACTATGCCTGGTTTTGGGCTGGCACAGCACAGTGCCCCAGGGGTCGAGCCTGGGTCCTTGCGTTTGCTGGGCAGGTGCTTACAGCGCTGAGCTCTCTCCCCAACCCTATTTTACACTAAATTCAGACTGATTGGCCTCAGAAAGGAAGTCCCGATGCACATGCACCTTTGCTTTGGGGCTGAGGAGACCCCGCAGAATGATTCCCAACCTTCTCCTGGGAGCTGCTGCCTGGCTGACGAGCCCTCTGAGCTCCACGGGGTGAGGCAAGGGGAGAAACTCGGTTTTGCACGTACTCCCTGTTTCATGAAGGGCTTGCCCACCTCCAACTGCACCTCATGGTTTCCAGCTCACACGTTGCTCGCTTTTCCTTCATCAGACAGAAAGCATATTGCAGTCTTCTCTTGAGGCAGGGCTTTTCCACGCTCTGGATCTGGTCCCTGCTCCTACCATGGGAAACACATACAGATCGCAGGTTCCCTAGAAAGCAGCTTATTTGTGCAGATGTTGTAGTGTACATCTATAATCTCAGCAGTTTGGGGGTCTCAAGTTGGAGGAATACAAGTGCAAACCCAGCCTGGGCAGCTTAGGAACTTAAGAACAACCCAAATAAAAAAGGGGCTGGGGATGTAGCTCAGAGTGAGGACCCTGAGTTCAAGCTCCGGTACTACAAACACCACCACCACTGCCAAATATAAAAAGCAACACATTCAAAGATAAGTAAAGATAAAGGAAACAGAACAGTGTCTGCAGGAGAAGCTGCGAGGAAAAGCCACAATGAAGCACAGGGCAGTGTCCAGGGGCTGGCGAGAGCTCAGTGGGAGGTGTCACAGGGCGGGCGCGTGACGTGCGTGGACACGCTTGCGTCCACCGGAAAGCAGCCCAGTGTGTCTGCAGGGCCATCAGGGACAAAGGCAGCCTGAGAGGGAAGAGACCGGCAGGTGTCGGTGGAAGACGGGTGAGCTGGTGGAGCCCAGGAAGGAAGATGAGGGGAAAAATTAACCAATTTGAAAACAAAGGTCAAAGCTGGGCGTGGTAGTGCACGCCTATAATCCCAGCACTTGGGAGGCTGAGGCAGGAGGATCAGTGCGAGTTGGAGACCAGCCTGGGCTACAAAAGTGAGCTCAAGGCCAGCCTGAACTGCATAGCGAGACCCTGTCTCAAACAAAACAAAACACACACACACACACACACACACAAAAAAAAAAACCACAAAAAAAATAAAGGCCAAAGGGGAAGAGATAATAACATGCAGGGATGTAAAAGATGAGGTAGGAAAACAGGCAACTGTGGAGTAGAAATAAAGTAAGTTAAAAAGAGAGAAGCGACAGGCACAACAGCTGTGCAAAGGAGACCCAACAGTTGCTCCAGGAGAATGCAGAAATAATGCAAACTAATGATGCTGAGCAAATCATTTCACAGTGTAATACAAGGGAAAAAGCCCTTGAATCTGCAGAGTCATGCTGTATTCCAGGGAGAACTGGCCTTGCATGATCAATGCCAAAACAAGTCAGACCAGTGTCATTAGGCTGTGAGGACAGAAGATCACTGTGAAGTGTGTGTGTGTACATGTGTGTGTGCACACGCGTATGTGTGAATTACATGAAAAAATCATTTTGGATTAGACTTCTTCATATTATCTTCTACCAAAAGACACTGTAGTGCCTAGAAGTTTCCTGAACAAAGAGACAAGGAAAAAGAATGAGAGGATAAAATATCAGCATTGAGCGTGTAGTAATCAAATCAATGTTAGATGGCTTGGCTGCAAGATTTAAGAAAATGCCAGAAAGCTCAGTAATCAAGAAAAACATATTATGCAATGTTAAATCAGAATGAACCCCCAACCCCCTATGATTTAAGAAAACCAAAATTTAATTTTTCTTCTAACGAAGTTTGGTGTGGCACTGCCTTATGTCCTCCTGGGGGAGCAGGCTGACCAACTTGTCAGCCATGGGGGACGTGGGTGACACCAGCAAAGGGCCTGGATGTGAGCATGGGAGTACTGAGTAGTGTACTTAGGACCGAACCATGTAACTCACTTTACTGCATCTCCCATCCTAATTAAGTGACTTCTCTGGTGAGAAACGGTCAGATCAAGGAAGCGGGGTGACACACAGTGGTGGGGCACACAGAAAGTGGTAACCCGTGGACACAGCAGGTTGGAACCTGGGGGATAAGCATGCAGTGACTCCTGGAAAGAATACGCATGTATGTCTGTGTGTGTCTTTGCAATACACGCAGTAAAAATAAAGATAAATTTTGTAACCAACTTAGAAAAGGAGAAACAAGCAAAGGGCAGAATCAATAAAAGCATAAAGAGAAGATCAGTGGAGCTGACATACCCAAAAGATTTGAAAAGAGAAGCCACTTATTTATTCGGTAAAAGAAGAGAGTGCTAAGCTCCTTGAAATCTGTGTTGCTCTTAAGTTTCCAAAAAAAAAAAAAAAAAAAACTGTGCAAATAACAAATGTAAACTAAGAATGCAGCCGCTGAACACTGCCCCCGGCCAGGGCGCCCTGGTGGTGGTGGTGGTGAATGAGAGTTGCATCAGTCCTAGGCCTGTGAATGCTTCGCAAGAAAAGGTATAATTTTGGTCCTTTGTCTTAAATTTATATGAATTTTCAAAACCCATATTAAACATGATACTAAAAGGGTGTTTTGCACAATGGACTGATTGGAATATCTCACTACATATAACCACAATATTCTGATTGTTAGATCAGAAAGCTGGTATGATCTCAGATATTTTTGCCATCCCAAATCATTTTGCTTACTTTTTCATTGATTAGAAAGTAGAATTAGACAAGTTAATTAATTTTCTATCACAATATTTTCCTGCATCAAAGGAGTGCATTTTGTACAAAGTTTACAAAATTGAGATGAGAAACTAAAGGAGAAAATTTAGAAGAGTCACCATGCAAAATAACCTCCGTTAGGCTCTTGATGTCTTTGTCGAGTCCATATATGTGTTCTTAAAAAATAAACGCAAAGTTGATTCTGTTTTTATGACTGATTTTTCATATAATAAGGTTTTATGTGATAGCATTTCCAATGTTAATTACATTCTAGAACATGATTTTTAATGACTCTCACATATTTCATTGTGTGGATGTACCATAATTTATTCAGTCCTGTAGTCTTGGACATCGAAGGACAACCTATTTATGAAGCACTTTATTTAATTGCAATTTTCCTATATCTTGCTCATGATTAATTCAGTTTGCTTTTGGTAAGTGCTCCATGGAAGTCTCTCACAGGCTGCCTGAGGAGGGTGTGCACCTTGGTCTCACTCTGTGACGAGTCCACTCTCAGAGGCCAGCCTGGAGCATGCCTGTTTTGTTTCTTGTGGAAACAAGATTGGTCACCATCGGGTGGGCTGTTTCTTCTAGAACGATGCAAAGGGGTGATTTTGTAGTCTGATATGGGTTTTGGACGTGGCTGTTACTAGGGTGCTTTGGGGTGTTTTAGCACATGACTTAAAGAGGGACTGGATTAAATGTATCCTAGGCCAGAGGTTTTCACTTGTCTGATAAAATCGTCACTTGTGGATAACAGGGCAGGAGTATGGGGTGGTAGAGGTTCTGAACTGGCTACAGCATTCTGAGTAGGGTGCTTTGCCATTTCCTTATTTTTACTCAGCCTTCTTTATTAAGCAACATCTTCCATTTAGAAAGTATCTATTTGATTTCTGATACATAGAACTTCACTAATTTTCCCTAGTCATTTGTAATTTGATCGAAACCAGACAAGCTGCAGTCTACTCCTTGTGTCCTTTGAAGTATTTTTCTGCTCTGATGTTGACTAGAAAGGTTGCAAACAACTATGAAGCTCAATATATGCTATGTGGCCAAATAAAAGAATTTATAAGAATTCCCACCACATTAGATAACTTCTCACATATTAATAAGTAGATAATATTCTACTTATTAATAATTCCTTTCTGTTTCTTACCTTGTCTCCTGAGGCTGACTGGATGATGTAATTGGCTTCTTGTGAATTACTATATGGATGTCAATAAAATATGACACAAGTGGGATTTCCTTCTCCTGCACTGGAGTACTGGCCAGCTACAAGGCAGTGCGGTTCTGCTGTACCACCACCTATCAGGTGCACTTTCTGTTGCTCTCACCCTCTATTTTTTGGTGGAGGACACCACTGAAAGGCAAAGACTAGAAATGGGTCAAGAAGAGTGGAGGCAGGGTGCCTAGAATACCAAGAGCCAGAGATAGTTCAATAATTTTTAAGAAATAGAAAGCCGTCATTTTATTTGAATAGGAGGGATGTGAATTCACTGATGTTTTAGAAGGGAAATGGGTGAGTTGTAATGCATGAGTAGGGGTAGGAAAGCTACAATAAACCAGCTAGATAACTGTGGTTTCTTAATTTGTTTCTATTTCTATTTATTTTTTAAATTTTTGAACATTGTTTTATTTTTAGCATATTCACATTAGTTGGGTTCAGCATATTTTTTTTTTTTTTTTGGCAAGGAAAGAATGTTGATCTTTATTTTATTTTTTTCTTTTAATAAGAAATAATAATGTGACATTTTCAAAAACACATTACTAGTACATTCCCAATAATTGATACAATGCATATTGTTGTCTTCCTAGTAGTTCTATAGAGCACAGGATGTAGACGTGATATTTTTTCTAATCATTGTTGGTACAAAAAAAGTCTTCTAACTGAACTAAGAGAAAGTAGTCGTATACATAGTCCAGTATTCCATAATCGCAGTGGGTTATTGGCAGAACTGGCAGTGTTGGAAGCTATTGACTTAAGCCTTCTACAGCTCAGCATGCTAATCTAGCTTTATGTTCTATGCCTCGTGGTTAAACTTTTTTGCTGGGTGGTTAAGGGCAAGTTAAAGCAAGACCTGTATAACAAAACATGTAACTTTTATATCTCTCAAGGTCAGTCAAATCCCCTCATGACTTTGAAACCATGTACAGCATTTTGGAGAACTGTTGTCAGTGTCAGCCGTCTGGATGAGTCACGGCAATTGCTTGACCAGTCTGCTTTCTGTGAAAGCCTGAGAGAATGTTTTCTCTCTAGGTGACTCTCCTTAGGCACACTATACATCATCAATCCATTTCCTTTGTGGTCCCATAATCTCCTTGAACAGAAAATTTGGGAAACAACTCAGGTATAGGATGTTACAGCACAGGTTGTCTTATGTCCTGAGTCCTCACTGACTTGGAAGGGCTAGGGCCAAAATATTGGAAGTCCTTGTAACCTTTGTTTTTCTCTAATTTTTGGTCTCTAAGCTTATATTCTTAACCCTCCAGAAGAGAAGCTTCCTGATACTATTAATCTACAACATAGGTAGTTGAGCTTAACATCACTGTCTTTCTGAGTATCAAACATCTTATACTTGGAATTGATATTTTCCATCAATCATTGATATTATAATAAATTCCTATACAGTGTGATAAAAGCAGTTACACATTTTTACACAGAAATTTAGAAATCTGAGTATATACAAAATTGTAGCTGGATAATCCTATGGCATTTTTCCTAGTCTCTTACTCTAATATCCTTTTTTGTTTTCTTCTAAACCAATCATTTACTTGAGAGAGAGTATAGCAGCTACTGAATTTACACTAGAAGCAGCACAAATCTAAAAGACAAGAATGACAGGCATTCCAAGCACAATTTTAGTGTTACCCATCGCTATCCTCAGTGTGAAAAATATTTTGGTGGTTCTTAGGACCATTATCTAATTCATCCTGTGTATATAAGTGTATGGTTTTGATCCTGCCATGTTTCCTGTCTTTTCTGTTTGCAGTCATTTCATTGTTTTAATGCTTAAGCCCTTGGTTTCCATTCAGCTGTGTTATGCCTTTCCATTTTTATTTCTTCTTTTGAGCTCTTGCACTAGGGAGACTATATGATATTTACACATGTAGGCCTAG
>PVKN010008158.1:0-25415 GCA_004027915.1 Capromys pilorides
AAATCAGTACCATTCCTGGAAAACAGGAATAAACTGACTGAGAAATAAATGGAGAAAACTATAACTTCCACAATATCCACAAGAAAAATTAAATATTTAGGAATTAACCTAACCAATAAAGTGAGCGACCTTAACAGTGAAAACCACAATAATGTGAAAAGAGATTGAAGAAGCTATCAGATAGTGGAATGAAACGCCAGATTCCTGAATAGAATGAACCAACATAGTCAGAAGAGTTGCCCTTCCAAATTTTTATGCAGATTTAACAAAATTCCAATGGACATATCAATAACATCTCTCACAGAACTAGAAAACACAGTCTTATAAATCATATATAGTTTATATGAGACATAAAAGAGGCAAACCAATCCTGGGCAACCATGGCACACCAAGAGGCATCACAACCTCAGCCTCAAGTTACATGACAATGCCATAGTGCTGGAAGTAGCATGGTAGTGATGAATAGCACACTTGCGGATCCACAGACCAGAAAAAAAGGTAAGAAACAATGACAAGCAAACAGCGATGTTATCTCTGACAAGGGGTCAAATACACTCCCCAGAGGAAAGACAATCACTTTAACAACTAGTGCTGGTAAAACAGGCTATCTACATGCCAAAGATCCAACCTGGACCCATGTATCTCTCCATGTACTAAACTAAAATCAAAAAGTATTAAATACCAAAATATTAAAACAGAAGTATTCTGCTGGAAGACAAGACAGGTAACACTGTGGAAGACACAGGCACAGGGCAGGTCTTAATGAACAGAAAATTAGGTGTAAATTAAACAGTTGCATGAATCAAAAAGTGAGATCATGTAGAATTCTAAAACATCAGCATAGCAAAGGAAACAATTTATACAGTTTATTTTTATTTTTATATTTTTATGTTATTTTTTGAGGGACCAGGGTTCAAACTCACAACCTCGCACTTGCCAGGCAGGCACTGGTGCCTCGGAGCTACCTCCCCAGCCCCAATTTATACAGTTTAGAGTCAACCTTTAGAATGGGAGAAGTGGGCCCAGGGGATAAGTCAGCTGAAAAAGCTCCTGCCAGACAATTGTAATATCCTGGGTTCGACCACTAGTAATAAAAATAAAAAGAGAGAGAGAGAGACAGCAATATTGGCAGGAGCTTCTCAGAGAAGAGATGATTAATGAGCATTTATAAATATCTCAAAAAATTAGGGCTCCCCGATTAATATTTTCAGTCAAGCAAAAGACTTGTAAAACGAAGGGCACACAGGAGATAAAGACTCTGGCCATTACAACTGCTAATTAAAAGAGTAATGAGAATTCTAAAACATCTAAAACTCTGCAGTCAGAATGGCTGTGGCAATCTTCACAGAAGATTTGAATAATTCAAATAAAATGTGTTATGGGACTTGCAATTGTAAATGTATTGATATTGTAGATCACTTCAGATAGTGTTTACAAATTTCATTTATTTATTTATATACTTTAAATTTTAGGACAGAATCCACAGGGTCTTCATGGTCTCACTTCATAGATAAGACTCGTAGTGATCCACCAGGGTTCAGCGTCCCAAGAGCTGGGATTACAGGCACATGCCACCACACACACTCTAAATTGCCCTCTCAGAACACCCTAAGGTGCAGGGCCAGCACAGCACGCCAGGAATTGAACCATGGCCTCTTTGTCTGCTGAAACAGGCACTTTAATCTGCTGAGCTACTTGGAAGGTCCTTTTACAATTTTTATATTATTATAATTAATTTTATTGGTAACTTTTATTTTATTTTAATCTTTATTTCACAAAAGGTCTCACTACACAGATTTGACTAGCAGTGATTCTCCTGTCTCAGCCTCCCCAGTGCTGGGATTACAAGTGTGTGCCACCATGCCCAGTTTTGGGGCAAGCACAGCGTCCAGTGTTCTGAGGCCAGAATGACATGTGGTGCCTGGGATCCAACCAGGGTCCTTGTGCTTGCCAGTCAGGAACTTAAACAGCTGAGCTATCTCCCCAGCCCTACTGTACAATGATTGTATTTATAAGAAAATATGTACATTTAAAATTTTAGTATATAATCTTTTTGAAAAAAAATTATTTACAGAAATTGTGTCATAATTTATATTTTCTCACTCTTTCATTTCATATTGTATCATAAGGAGGTTTTCATATCAGTCAATATAGCTCTGGAATGTTATGTATATAGAACTATCTGCAACTTACAAATTCAACTTAAAATATTCATTGGCAGGGGCAGCCAAAGAGCTTAGCAGATTAAAGCACCTTTTAAGGCCGACACAAGGAATGAGGTTTCATGCCTGGTGTGCCTTGCCAGCCCCACCCTGGGAGCAGGCTAGGACAGTGATTAAAACTTAGGGGGGTGAGCTGGTGTACACCTGTAAGCCCGGCACTTGGGAAGCTGAAAGCAAGAGGATAACTATGAGTCTTATCTGTGTAGTGAGACACTGTGGACCCTTTACTAAAATCTTTAAAAATTCATTGGCAAAAAAATGTATATAAGTAATCTGTGGCTCCTCCATTCTTATCCCATATTATTCTTAGTCAAATAATTTACCTAGTTCCTTAAAAATAAATGCCTCTTCACCTTCTTACACTTGATCAACTTAGTGTGACTTATCATGCATTTAAAGAAGTATCAAATTAAATTTTTCCCTATAATGTTCAAGCTGTGTTATTATGACCAAGTGAATATTCCATCTGTCCGAAAGTAGCCATCTACATGTGATACCCATGCTTTATACACATAAAAATGAATTCAAATAGTAGCAAATGTTGGTGACTGGAAGGGGACGTGGAGAGCAGCCCTTATTCACTGCTCGTGGGAGTGTTAATGGTGACAAATACTATGGACATCAGCAGATTACTGAGAAAGAACACTAGAAATTACATGAAGTCAAATATTGTAATTCTAAGTATCTTCCAGAGTGAATTAAACATATCATAAGGCATTGCTCTATTCACACCGAAGTTTATAGTAGCCCAACTGCTGGTAGGTAAATCTTCAAGGGAACCTATATGTTAATGCACAGATGCATGAAAAAGAAAATGTGGTAGGGACTGCGAGATAGGAGAGCAGACTAAGAGCCTGCTTAGGCAAGTGCAGGAACTAGGGTTTGATTCTGGTGACCACATGCCACACCGACTCTGCCACTAGGCACACTAAGCCAACAATTGTAACTGAGGTGGATGGCGGTGCACACCTCTAATCCAAGTACCAAGAAAGCTGAAAACAGGAATATTGCTATGAGTCTGAACTGTGTACTGAGACCCAGTCTCAAATCAATCAATCAATCAATCATGCTTGAGTTATTTGCACAAAAACAGATGTACACCAAAACATTTTAAGTGAAAAAACCTGACACTGAGCTTAAGTATCATATGGATTTTCTTATACAAGAAACAAAAATTATAAAATAAAGAGCAAAATGAAAGATAGATTGTAGTAAACAATAGATTGCTTCTTTACATGAGAGGGAAAATGAAGAAATGAAAACAGAGGTAAAGAGGGTGAGCTATAAAATCATCAGGGAGAAAATAAGAAGATTTCACATGGACCGAGTATCTATGAATGACGTGAATATTATGTACTCCAAATGCATTAGAGGAATGGGCTGGGAGAGAGGAGTGGAATGTAAGAGAAATGAACATGGGGTATGACGTTGTACCAACTCTCAGGATGAATGTAATCATCATGTATGACAAATATCCATTAATTTAAAAAATCCAGTGCTGACCTAAGTACTCTCCTTAATTTCTGGCTGACTCTAGCCTGCTCCTTTGTAGACAGGATGGGCCTCCTCTGACAGCTGGTGAATATCCTCACAGCAAAGGCACTTCCCTGGGACAACAGAGACAGAGTGGCAGCATAACTGCACTTCTATCTATGGAGTCTCCCCAGCCTGACAAGAGTAGAAGCCAGAGGGCCTCCCTTGTCTGGTGCAGGCCCAGGTGCTCACATATCCGTTCTGCTGACCTGAGGCTGCCTCTGGTGTCTCAAGGCCACCATCTCCCTAGGACAGTAGACCTGGAAGTAACGGGCAGGTGACTCTTCTCTGAGGTCCTGCCTGATTCACAAATGCCTGCTAGCAGGGGCAGGCTTATGAGGTTTTGGATCTGCTGGCGTGAGGCCACACATCTCAGACCAAGGCTATCTCATTCCTGACACCAAGAACTAGTGAAAGGTACACTACATGCAGCAGAGACTGACTTCTGAGTGGAGGGCATCCTCTCTCCTAGTGACACGTGTCCCATCAAAGTCCCTCTAAGTACTTCCCTTGAATCCTGGAGGCACATGTGTCAGTCTGGGAAACTGAATCCTCATTTTTCAGACCCTAAGTGGGATACAGGATAGTGCTCAGCTGAAAAGAATGGACACACTGGGTCCAGCCTGTTATGTGTCCTCAGCACCACAGTCCTGCCTCACTTTTTCCCTGCTTGGTCCCACCCTGTTATACCCTTTTCCCTGAAGCCTTACTTTTTCTTCATTCTCTCCGAGGTCCCTCAGAACCTGCTATAAAAACCCAGAATCCCCAGCCTATGAACTCTGCTTGAGGCTTCCCTGGACTCTAGAGCACTGATAGGGTTCTGTCATGTCCTCCTGCTTCTGGAGTGTAAGGCACCCTCCTCCATAACTAAGGCTGGTACCATTCTCAGGGCCTCATCTGTAGAAGTTGGGAGGCCATTGTGGTAGCTCATACATTGTGTCAACTTGAGGAAGTTTGGCTGGATGGGATCTGCTGGTTCCGGGTTGTGGGGGCCCCATCCTGCAGGATGTAGAGGGCCTTCCCTGGGATGTGACTGGTCCCACCCTGAAGTGTGATTGGTTCCACCCTAGGGCCAGATGGGCCACCCCAGAGTGACTCAGCACAAAATGTATATAAAAAGGTGCTGATGAAACTTTGTGTAGCCCTGCCCTGCCTAGCCCCACCCCACCATGTCTCACCCTGCCCCGCCCCACCCCACTCCACCCCACCCCGCCCCACCCTACCTCACTTCCTTGTAGAAGTCCTGGTCTTTGGAGAGGCTTGACTTTCACAGCCACTTTGGAGGTGCTCAGATCTTCACAGTGGACCGCCAAGAACTGCTGTCATTTGCCTTGGAGCCAGCAGTGTATGAACTAAAACTTCCAAAAACTGTGAACTCAATAAACCTTTCTTTTCTCCATTTTGAGTATCAGGTATTTGTTCCAGCAACGAGTAAAAAGCAACTAAGATAGTCATCCATGCAGGCACCACGCCCAAGGCTTGCCAGACCTGAAACCTGTGGTATCAAAGTTCCACGTGGTAGCTTCTCCTGATAGATGTGCCCAATTTCTCCCTCTGGCGATAGAAAGTGGTTCCTGGTGTTAGTACCTGCATTGTTGTTTGCATGAATGTGCCAAACTGAACATGACTTCCAGGTGCCCTGAGTCCAAAAAGTGAAAGGAAATCATTCTGATAATCCTGACTCTGTGGGGCCCAGGTATGACCACAAAGATAGTTCTGGATTGTGCAGAGACCCTCACCCTCCTCCAAACCTCACCCGGAGTGGGAACAGGTTTTCTTTGCTCCGCTCACATGAAGAGCAGACATCAAAACCATGTGGTCTATTCTTACTAAGGACACAGCCCAAAGTGAGTGCTTGTCACACAGCCCTTCACATGGCTAACAGAAGCTGCTAAAAGGGTCCTGCTCGAGCTACACTTTCCTCCTCAGACCTCACTTGGCAAGCTCCTTAAGCCAGGACCACAGTCTATCTGTGCCATTAGTGTTTTTCTTTTGGGACAAAGACTGGCAGTGTGGAATTCTAAGGCACAAAGCAGAGGTGGAATGTCCTGGCAGAAGTGTCCCAGGTACAGGGCTGGTAACACAGGCAGGGATGGCTTAACTGGGGACTTCTACAATGACCCCCAAACACTAGACCTCACCTAACTGAGCCCTGGGTCACCCTGCTACTCACACCTGAAGCAAGTTCCTCAGATTCAGGCTCTGAGGCCAGGGAGAGCCCTGAGGCAAAGGAGGTGCTCACTTGTGTATTTTCTATGCCAAAGTGCACTGCAGAGAGCAGAGACAGGTAGTGGGCATATGGGGACCTTCTACCTGCCTTGTCTTTCCCTCTCAAACCCTGAATTTTACTCATACAATCTTGAGTCCTATCTTCTGAGCCCACGTGCAGTACAGACCTCAGAACAAGACTCCAACTGCCAGGTTCCCCTTTGACACATGGGCAAGGGCCTCATGCCTTAAAGTCTGTGCCTATGTGCTTCAGGGCCCACAGCAGAGTAATTTCTGGATTAGCTGGAGAATCTTTATGTGAACAGGAGCAGCTTTAACAGAGTTCCCAGAGACTGACTTTGGTCCAATTAAACCCAGTTCACTGTGCTCTCTAGAACTGAAGCACAGTCCAGTGAAAGACTCTGACCTTCCTTTTCTTGATCCTTGAGATCAAAGATGTGTTTTTCTGAGAAATGTCACCTGGAACTGGGCTAACAACATAGGCAGGTATGGGTTATGTTGGGAACCCTATTGCCTAGGTACAGCTTCCTCTATAAGCTGTGCTTTAAGTTCCCTGTCCACAGGTCATTTTATCATCCGTAGTGAATCTTAGTCCTAAGGAAAAGTGTTTGATACTTATTACTCACTGAAGAGAAAAGGGGTACTCTTCTGGGAATCTTGCATGAGTGGTGCAGGGCATGCAAAAGAGGCTTTCCAAGAACAATGAGAAGTCTCCCTGCAGCAGGGACTCCTCAGGACCTCCTCCAGTATCTCACCTTGGCCTGACTGATCTCTGCCTCTGTTACTCTCACCTGAAGCTTTGTACTCAAGAAGAGATTCCCACAGCTTCACAGCTTCTCAGCTTCCAGGAAGGACAAAGGGAGCCTTGCATAGACTTCTGTATTTCATGTATAGCATGGACCAAACAACTGAGACTCATCTAGGATGTCTAGAGAAATGACCCTCTCTCTAGAATGGGGCTTTCAGTCCTCCTTCAGACCTTGCCTTGAGCTAAGTGCAGAGCCTCTCCATTCCTCTATCTGCCGTGAATGCTGGACATCAGAGAAGAGTACTAATTCTGCAGTTTAGAGATTATCTGAGGGTACATCTCAGCTCCCAGCTTAAAATGTTTCACATTAGTGTAAGACAGACAACACAGGTAAATGTGGATTGTTCCAAGTTCCTCTCTCTGGAATGAGGCCTTCTAACTGCTCCCACAACCCCTGATCATGAGCCCTAAGAGAGCCAAACACAGCTCCCTTCCTTCTCCTTACCTGAAATGCGTACCTCACAACTGGATCTCCTGTTGCTTTGATGCACAGTAGAGACAGTGAGTGGGTGGTCTATCTGAACAGGAGCAGAAAGAAATTCTTTAGCCTCCCCTTCCCCAGTTACCTAGGGACAAATCCTTGGTTCCTGGCAGAGACTGTATCCCAGTCCTCTAAGGACCTGATTCTGTTCCCCATTGTCCAAGATACCATCTCCTTAGGTACTGTCAAGCTGAGGTTCATTCTAACAAATCAGCCTCTGTAATGATCCAGGGCTGATGAAAATCTTAAGATGTCAATGCTTTGGGGAACCTTTCCTTGGATTAGCCCATCTTTCCTCCCCATACATTCCATCTCCCTTATGCTAACTGTCTCTGTGGACTCTGCTACTCTCACCTGAAGTCAGAACCTCTTAACAGGCTCTCCAGTTGTTCCAACTCATTGAGTGCTAGTCAGTGGACTCTACATCCAGCAATGTGCCTGGGGTCTAACAGAAGAGGAGCCTCCTCAGGTATCCGCATCTTGCCTAGGAACAGAGCCCTGATACCTCTCTTCCATGAACTGCATTTGTTTCCCTTGTTCCAAGAATGTGACTTCCCTGAGTGGCAATGTGGTCTCAGCTGAAAATCATTCTTTATAGTGCATGAATGACAAAATAGGAATATTTGGATTGCTTCGTGACCCACTGTCTGGAATGCGGTTTATACAGTGCCCCTTCAGCTCTCATTTGGACCCTTATAAAAGCTGGGAAGCTGGCTGAACAAGTGCCATTTCTGCAGGCTGTAGGCAGACATCTAATGGTGATTAGTATTTCCAGACCGCTGGTGGGACTGATGTCCAAAGTACCTTGTTCTCAAACAGCTGAGGTGGTTGAACTTTGAGTACAGTTTACTTCCTTTCTTGGAATTATTTTCTCTGTTTATTTACCTGATTGGATATTTAATGATTTTGTTGCTTAAAGTTGATCAGTGTCCATGAGGATTTCATCTGTAATGGACAATGTATATTATGGAAATATTTCATTACACCAAGCCTGAAACGTGTAACAGAGAGCATCCCATCATTAATGCTGCAGAACTCAGACTTAGCAGCAGCAATGGAAAATGCATGGCAAATCTCATTCCATTTTTTTTCTGTCCACCTATGTACATCACAACAACTGGAAGAAATACAGAATATATCAAAAGAGTTGCATTATTTCACCTTTCAATCTACAATTGTAACTAATGAGGAGAGCTTAAAATAAATTCAGCAGTTACCATTTCTGAAAGGCATAAATGATCACACATTCAACTCTATTAATTGCTCTTCTGATAGGCTTATGCTCTTGAATTAGATTCTGTAAATGCATCACCAATTGTGGTACATATGCTATAATTTTTGTTATATCTGTTAGATAATTTTTAATGTTCAGATTTCCTCCTCCCTCTCTCTTTTCCCTTGCAATTGGTTTAGCTGTGCAAAACAGCAAGCCTCTATGCTTTTCCATTTTCCATAGTGCGGATTTTGCTAAACACCACACGAAGGTCTGATTTAATATATACCTCACTGCTAAGTTTAAAGGGCCTCATACAGTTACAGCTTCGTCTTGTATTTTGACCTTCTCCAACCCCACGTTCAGTGTTTTCTCCAAGAAAATCTGGGTCCTTCAATGGAGAATGGTTCTAGAAAGCAACACCTGGGTGCTATGGATTCTGACTGCTACTGAGGCATTGTAAGCTATCCGCTCCCTCTGCTGACTACACAAGGAACATACTGTGTATATACAGTATATACAGTATATATATATATCTGCCTACATATATGTAAAACATTGATTCAGTATTAAGTTGAATGTGTGAATTTAGTCTCATGTCTCCAACTGTAAATTATTTCCACAGGGGTGCTTTTGGCCACCTCCCCTGGACAATCTATAGCCTCCCCATTCATAAGTAGGGATCCTTTATAATACTACCAGGCACACACCCTCTGCTTACTTAGTGGTTCAGTTCCAGTATATTGGAATTGGGAAACTCCAATTTGTTGAACCTACCCGTGCACCCCATGAGGAACATCTGTATCGACTGGGGCACAGAGTTTACTTAGAGCTCCCCTAACTTTTAGTCTCACTGGCTTTTTCTCCTTTCCAACAGTGATTTCCTCTGGCTTGGTTTTTTGACATTGGAGATTCATTAGTAATACACTTAGGATTTTTCTCAATGGTTAAATTCTTGCTATTCTATAAGTCTATGGAGTTGGAATTGACCACCTTTTAAATATTTTTTTTAGATTTGCATTTAGTAAGCTTTACTCTTTTTGTTGTAAAGATTTAGAAGCTTTCATATATGCACTGTGCTTTCATCTGCAAGAAGCCAGAATGCTATAATAGTGGGCTTTCTTGTTGCTGGATAAAATATCAGACATCTGCAACATACACAAGCATGAGTTTAATTGATTCATTCTTACAGTCTATAAAGGGATGGTTCAAAGGTAGATAGAACATGGGTCAAGTATGTGAATGACCAAAGCTGTTCAATATATTGTGTCCAGGAACCAGAGACAGAGAAGTGTGTAAGAGACAAAAGCCAGTTTCCTGCTTCTATGAGCAACACAATCACACCAAGGAATATGCTGTACTGATCTAATAGCTGTTACTTAGTATAATGCAGCTAATATATAAAACTAACTGTCAAAATTCACTTGTGGTCATCTTCACAGCCAAACATATATATTTATATCATAAGTAATCAGCAAAGGAAGATTATGACAAGTTCACATTTTCACATAACATAAGGTAATTCTGCTTTTATCAACTGGTCCATTAAAAGAAAGAGTTTATATTTCATTTCTTTGTTCTTTCTACTTTATGACCAGTTTTGCATGCTTCTATCTGGTAATATGAACAAATAATATGAAGCCAACAACAGGCAATATAAAAACTATTCTTGAATTACTATAATTTTGCATAGTGGAATCCTGCATCATTGCTTATTTTTTATGCTTTTTTATTTTCCTTAAAAATAAAAATATAAAATGCAATGTAATTTTTGTGGAGAAAACAGAATCACTCACAGACTACTTATAAAAAGGCTGACACTCTTTTCAAATAACTTCTGCTGTGGAAACCTCTTCTAAGTTTAGAATATAAGACAAGAATGTAAGTTTTAATTCTCAGTTGCAGTGAAAGGAAAAAGGCTGTGTTCATGGCAATGCCAACTTTTGGACTGAAGTCATATATTTCACCACCTACAGTAGAAGTAGTTAATCATGTAAGAGATCACCAAAAGAATAAAGAGGCTTCACTCAGTATGAAGAAAAAAAAAAAGAATGGAACTCTTTCCTCGCATATAAATAAAAGACTGTGAAAAATAACTAGAAATCAAAGAATCATATGACAATATGAACTAACACTCTACTATTTTCTAAAAGCAACTGAATATTCAAGACAGCATTATTTACTTTCCATGTATTTGAAAGTTTCAGTGGTTTCCTTTACTAGACTGATTACTAGTTTCGTTGCAATATTTCATGACTAACATGCATGCAGTAAATTCCATTATTTTTTAAAATTAATTTAATAAAAAAAATAAAATAGCAGGGTCTGGGGACAAAGCTCAGGGGCACAAGTGCCTGCCTGGCTAGTGCAAGGTCCTGAGTTCCATACCCAGTTCGGAAAAAAAAAAATAACAATGAAAGAGTTTCAAAATAGGTTAGTATGTCAGCTACAATAATTAATTCATTTATTTAGATATGGCCTTGGAGCTAGCATGTGGCCTACAGTATTTTTCAAAATTGTTACAGACAGTTCATCAGAAAATACAGTCTGTTCTTTGCAGGAACATTGTAGAAATCTAGTATCAAATGATGACAATAAAAGTTACCAAAACTTTTGTGTCACACTGGAAATACTGCCATGAGTGAAGTCTATAGCAAAACAGAAAAACAGAGCCAAGTCACAATAATGAACAAAAACACTACATACCTCAATATACTAGAAGTGAGAACAGCACAAATACAAATCTAATGTAAGCAAGGAAATTACATAACTCACTGTAGAACCTGTGAAATTGTTGATAAAAATATGAGGAATCAAAAAATTAAAAGCTGGTTCTTTTTCCTTTTAAGTGCTAGCTTTTAGAAGGTGTAAGCCATTTATTTTTCTAAATTTATGACAGGGTCTACAGGGTCTCACTATGTAAATCAGACTCACAGTGTTTCTCTTATTTTCAGCCTCCCAAATGCTGGGATTAAAGGCAAACACCGACATGCCCAGTCTTCATCACCATCTCAGCATGCCCCATGGGTGTGGCCAGTACAGCACAATGGAGATCAAACCCAGCTGCTGCCCTCTGCCTAAGCAGGCACTTTTGTCTGCTGAGCTATCTGGCCAGACATAAAAACTTGACAAGGATTCTTTTGGAAAAAATAATTATTTATTTAACTTTTTGGCTGGTCAGGCTACCATAAGGGTAGCTCTGGTTCTGTGGATCAAACCACAGTCCCCCTGTCCCTGACTGATTTTGCCCAAGGTGGAGCTTAGACAACTGGGCTATCCTCCTAGCCCCAGAAGGAGTAGTTTAGTTTAGTTTTGTTTTGTTTAGTTTTGGCTAGCTCAAATTGCCTTGTGGGTGGGTCTGGAGTAGCATGTGGTGCTTTGAATTGAACAGCAGTCCCTTGTCCCTGAATGATTTTGCCCAAGCAGGCACTTCAGACAACTGAGCTATCTTGCTAGTCGCCCTGTGTAAGAGAATTTGGCAAAACTCTACCCAATCTTACCAAAAAAGGAAATAAACACTCAAATGTGTGCAATTAGACATGAAAAGGGTGAAGTTAAACCACATTCTCCCAAAATTGCAAATATCATTGCTAATTCAAAAAACAGTGCTTGAAGTAAATGGAAATTTAGAAACAATGTATGAATTCTGATTTGTATACACTACTGATGCTAGATCTAGAAGCTATACATATATTGAGCATTCCAATATATCGCCATAAAACTGAAGATGCAATACTAAAAACTAACAAGGAAGAAGAACACAGCACCCAAGGCATTTACTACTGAAATCTAAAAGAACTTCATAGAAGATGCAAGGCCAGTTTTCCTCAATCTATTTCCTGAAATGAAAGGGAAGCAGTACATGCAAAGTCATTACTGGAAGTAAGCATTCATCTAATTCAAAACAAGAAAGGATTGCAAGCAAAAAAGATAGATTTATTGAATTCTTTAATGTTCACAGAATGAAAAGTCTTCAGTAAGCCACTGGCAAGGAAATGCAGGAAATTCTGAACTCAGGATGCCCACTATCCTAGTCTTAGTTAATACAGTTCTCAAAAATAAGCTAGAATATTTAGGGAAGTAAAAGAAATAAGTTTGATCTGTATAGAGAAGGAAAAATCACAAATATCACTATTGGCAGATATGATTCCCCACATATAGACGTAAAAATTACACTAACAAACTAATTCAGCTATTTAACAGGTTACAGTAAAAGTCAACTACAATGAAGACAACAATGTGCATTGTATTAATTTTTGTGGCTGTCCTACTAACGTGTTGTGAAACTGTCTCATTGTTATTTCTTATTAAAAGTAACAACCAAGTCAATAGTGGAGTGGAACCACCCTGTGCCCACTGCAAATTCTTTCAACCCAGCAAACAGATCCAACATGTGAGTGAGAACACCTTGGGCCTGCAGGTAATTCACTGGACCCAGCAACCAGACATAGTGTGTGAGTGAGACCACCCTGGGCCCACCACAAACTCATTCAACCCAGCAACATAGCTCAAAATGTGAGTGGAACTTCATCCATCTGACAGGTCCAGTGTGGAAAACTGCTGCAGAACTCCCTGCAGAGAGGCTAGAGACAAGACCCACCCACCTGATCCAGGAGGAAAACATCTTGCCAGTGTTGAACAGCAGGTTCACCTCGAAGGGCTGCAGCAGGAAGAAGTAGAGCTCAGAAGCCAGATCCAAGCCACACCTGCCTGGAAGAGTTTGAATTTGGTAAATCCAGATCTAATGCTAAGGTAACACTACCAAAGCTCTACACCAAAGGAAAGAAGGCAGGGCTACACAAAATAACAAAGAGACGGAGCAAAATGCACTCTCAGATACCAAACCCACCCAGAAAAAATACAGGGGACAATACCATAGAAGAAATTGTAAACCACAAATCTGAAATTTCTAAAATAATAGCACCAAAAGTAAAGAAACAACTGCAGACAGTATAGAGTAAATCAGATCAAAAATAATTTCTGAATTAAAAAAAGAAATGATAACTATAATGAAAGCACTAAGTACTTCTAAAGAAGACCCTGATAATAAAATAGAGGAGATAGAAAAATGATGGAATTCTTGAATGAAGAATATAAGTAATCGAATGCATGAAGCGGATTCAAGGTACTATACAGGAACTTAAAACCTCAATCACTTCAGCGTTTCACTTCTGACTGGACTCAGACTTGGAAGTAGAAGCTCTCAGAGAGGACAGCTTGCGCCGTCTCTTGGCGATCTGTTCCTGACCTTTTTCTTTGGCTTTCTTCATTCTCTTGGTCAGAAGCTTGGCATACTCGGCAGCCTCTTCCTTGTTCTTCTTAGTGCGTTGCTTTTTCAGTGCAATACGGCGGCTTTTGTGTTGAAGCACATGTGTGGTAACCAGTCGCTGGATCTTGGGGACTTTAGTCCTGGGTTTCTTACTCTCCTTATTCAAGGGCTTCCGGACAACATACTGGCGGACATCATCTTCCTTAGACAAACTGAAAAGTTTGCTGATTCTGCTGGCTCTTTTGGGCCCTAGACGCCGAGGCACAGTAGTATCGGTCAACCCAGGAATGTCCTTCTCTCCTTTCTTTACAATAACTAAGTTGAGAACGCTAAGGTTGGCGTTCACAATGCAGCCCCGGATGGATTTGCACTTCCTCTCCCCGGTCCTCCTTGGTTGGTAGCAGGAGTGCCCCTTACTCAGCAGCAGGCACGTGCGGCCAGGGGTGAGGACGCACTGCTTCATGGGGAAGCCCTGCTTGTCATTCCCGCCGCTGATTCGGACCACATAACCCTTCCACTCTTCTCCCAGGGTGTCAGCGGCCACTTCTGTGGCCATGCACTTCTCATAGAACATGCGAAGTTTGCGTTCATCAGCAACCTCGATGAGCTTCTGGCAGCCGGTGGCTGGGAAGGAGATGTTCAGCTTCATCTTGAAGCTACTGCTCGCCTCCCAGACGCCACAAAAAAGAGCCACAAAATTCAATGTATCAATTATCATGAATGCACTACTAATATGTTTTGAAACTATCATATTGTTATTTCCTATTAAAAATTTAAAAAAAATAAATTAAAAAAAGAAAACAAAAGCAAATAAAATAAAATAAAATAAATCTACCATTTGGAGATTGTATTGTTCATGTCTCCTCCTGAAAAAAAAAAAAAAAAAAAAAAAAAAAGACCTCAATCACAAGTGGGCAAAACAAACCAGTCCTTTATTTATATCCCACTTTTTTGTTTTGTCAGTGATGACTGTTCCATTGTTGTTAGAGGAGCTACATTTAGATCAGTCTGTAAAGATCTTTTTCATAAGTGATGCCAGTCCAAATATTGTAGGTATTTGAATTGAGCAAAATAACTCAATATAGTCCAACAGTCAATAATAGTAGTGAGTTATCAGCAGAACTGGCAACTGTCTCAAGTTATTGACTTGAGTCTTTTACAGCTCAGCATATTAATATAGCTTTACTTTTTAGGCCTCATGGCTATACTTTTTTCCTGGATGGTTAAGACTAAGTTAAAACAAGACCTATATAACTAAAAATGCAACTTTTCCTATTTGATAAGGTCTGTCAAATCCCCTCAGAATTTAACCTGGAAACATGTACAGAACCATGCTGTACTAATTTTGTTTAGACAAGATAACATGTGTGCATCTTGTCCTCTGAATAAGCACTATGAAGACAATATGCAATATATTAATTATTGTAACTGTCCTACTAAGGTATTTGAAACTGTTTTATTGCTATTTTATCATTTGTTCTCATTAAAATGAACTTTTAAAAAGGCCCAATCAAAAAATAATTTTTTTCTAGCTCAGCCCACCCTGAGGTCGGGGCTAGCACAGCATGTGGTTCCAAGGATCAAACCACAGTCTCCTGCACCTGCCTAACCTTGCCTAAGCAGGCACTTTAGACCACTGAGCTATCTAGTCTGCCCCAAGAAATGATCATATAAATGAATACACAGTGATCCTCTTGTCTCAGCATCCCCAGTGCTGGAACTATAAGCCTGATCCACAACACCTGATTTAAGGGTGAATAGGTAAAACCTGGAGTTCCAGGTCTGTCACCACATGGAGTACCAGAGATCGAAGCTGGGCCATGTGCTTTCCAGGCAGGTTCTTAGACCCAAGAGCTATCTCCACAGCCTCAACAAATGGCAGAACATACATCAAAAAGTGTTCAATATTTTGGGCAATGAATGAAATGCACATAAAACAACACTAACTTTCCATCTGATCCCAGGATGAATGCCTATAGTCAAGATGTCACATAAAGCAAATGTTAGGAAGCCTACAAGGCACAAAAAAAATAACCCAAACTTTTTCCTCTTCACTGCTGTTGGGGATGTAAACTGGTAATGCCAGTATAAAAGACAGCCAGAATATTCTTGTAAAATAACAATAAAATTAACATTCGGCACACATATATGCACCACTAGTTACCCTCTCAAAACAAGGCCATCATAAAACCATGATGTATACATATGTAGAGCAACATAGTTTTAAATTCTACACCACAGCTGGCCAGATAGCTCAGTGGACAAAGCACCTGGTTTGGCAAAGTGCAGCAGCCAGGGTTTGATCCCCAGCATGCCATGCAAGCTGTGCACCCGTAGTGTGCTGGGGCAGCAATTGAGAAGGGGCTTGGTGGGACACACCTGTAGTCCCAGCACTTGGGAGGATCAAAACAGGAGGATCACTATGAGTCTGATTTACATAGTGAGAGTCTGCCTAAACACCCAGTACACCCTGTACCAAACATATTTTAAATAAGCCATTGCTGTGAGTTAACTTCAGTGGTAAAAACATTGGGAAAGTAATTTGTAGGAGAAATTTGGCAAAGTTTGGAGATATAACATAGAGAAGCCTTATAACATTGTGAGCACTGCTTGATGTGCAAAACCATTGCAAGTTCAAGGTCCTGAGTTCAGTCCCTGATACTGAAAAAGAAAAGACTGACGGTGTTACTCAGTGGAACAAGCCCTTGCTTAGGGAAGTGCAGGGGCTAGGATTGAAGTCCTGGGTGCTCTGAACCAGCCATGAGTCCAGGAGTGGTGGTGCATGCCTGTAATCCCAGCACTTGAGAGCAGGAAACAGGAGGATCAGTATATGAGACCATGCCAAAAAAAAAAAAAAAATCACGTGACAGAGAAAGAAGAAGCTGACAGGAAAGGATAAAACTAAGGGCCAGGTTCAGGAGGTTTCAACTGGGAACGAGACACCTGTTTCCAGCTGCACTCAAACTCATAAGCATGAAACTCTGGCACAAATTTCTCTGCCTTTTGGCCATGTCCTGATTGTGTATGTGTGTGTGTGTGTGTGTGTGTGTGTGTATGTGTATGTGTGTGTGTGTGTGTTCAGGGTCTCACTATGCAGCTCAGACTCTTAGTGTTCCTCCTGTTTCCTGTCTCCCAAGCCCAAGCGCTGGGATTATAGGCTAATGCCACTATGCCTGGACTCAATTGCTGGCTCAGCATGCCCCAGAGCATGGCCCACACAGCAGGTGGGGCAAGGAATCGAACCCTGGCCCCTGCAATTCTCTAAGCAAGCACTTAGTCTGCTGAGCTATACCGCAGGCCCTCATATCCTGAATTCTTTTAGGAGAAAAAGTATAACAGAAGTGAACTAATTAATTTGGGGTGGAAATCACAAGACCAGCCAATGGTCAGCTTGTGTCATGTTTATTGCTGTATGCCAGTAACAAAATCCATGAGTGTCATCAAACAAATTCATGTATGAATGATTTTGATGCTCTACAGTTTTACCAGAAATAATCTCCTGAATGCTGGGCCGCTTATGTAATGATTGCTCAAAGAATAGTATTACAAAGAAGCAAAGCACTTTGTATAGGGCTAAGAAGAAATATGCCCTAACGACAAGTAAGAAATCACCAGGGCTTCACCTATTATATGAATAAGGTTTTAAAGCTGTTAATCTTTCATTTCTGCAGAAAGTCTTTAGGACTACTGTACATTCAGGGCTTCCCATGGAAGTTGCCCTCAGTTCATCAGGATACTCAGGCACCAATGGAAGGGGACCTGTCCTCTGTACAAGAAGATGAGGAACTATATTGGTATTTGGAATTTTAGGCATGGAGGCAATAGGAGATATGGAGTCTAAGAGGCTGTCACCCACATTTCAGGAAAAGACATGACACAGTTCGACTCCCTGGCAAGAGCTTATGAGGGGGCAATGTATGAAGCTCTGAGAGTGAAATGCAGTTTTCCATGAGGACCCACTAAAGTGGAGTTCGAGTTTACATGGACTTCATTCTGACAGAAATTACTGGCACAGTACAGTGCCAGGAGAAGCATCAAGCTCTGAGGGCTAAAAGTGCAATATCCACTGGGCCAATGATGGCCACATAAATTGGAGCTCACTTCTCACCACAGCTGCTGGACAGAGATCAGTAGGACCTAATGTCTGTTCTGTTTAGTTTCAATGTGGCTTGAAACTAACTGCATTATATTCCCTATTATTCTCTTTTAGAGCAGAAGTGTTTAATTTCTTCTCTTGTACACTTATAGTATTCTATTTTTTCACCTTCATAATATATGAGATTTTGCTTGAAGTCTTATGGGGAGAGTTTGCACTTAGTATTATTGATTTACTGACTTAGATTTATCTGAGAACTGAATAACCTTCTATTAAAGTGATGCACAGTATACTCTGAGTGCTGCAGGTGTACTATCATAGGTGAGATCCACAGTGTTGCCTGAAACATTGACACTGGTAGTGCAGATATGGTAGGAAATAGAAAATCACTTAGGATGTGACTAAATGTGTGCTTGAACTGTCTGCCTCTGTACCTGCCCCCTCTGCCCCTCTATCTCTCTGTCTCTCTGTCTCTCTCTCTCTCTTACCTGCTCTCCTGTCTTCTGTGATATGCTCAGCATTTCTTATTCACCATCTTCTGATGTTCTATTGTCCTATGCCACTGACACAATATATACTGAAAACGATGAGGCAAAATATACCTCCCTTTCTTTCATTTCATTGATTTGTATTTTCTCTCACTCACAGAAAATCTAAAAGACATAAAAGTATAGAATTGACTGCAGAAACATATTGATATAGTCAGTAATTTATTTTTTTACAAATTGATGTCTATATTATTCAGCATCAGTGTCTATGTGACAGTCCTTTCTGACCTGTCACCTTAATTTGGTCACCTGTGACCATTCATTGTGTTGAGCATGGTGTACAGAAGGGAACAAGAAGCCTCTCTTAGACCAAACAGAAGATCAAATGATTGTGTTTGAAAGGAAACTTCCACCAAGGGGAGTGGATGCTGATACAAATTGGACAAGAACAAAAGGACAGTGGAAGACTCCTTTCTCTAACTTGGTCCAAACATATGGGGAATAGTCTCAAATAAGCTTTTTTTTATCCCTCCCTGGGATCCTTCCAGTAAGGTTCTGCCCCTGGCTTCAGACCCCACCATTTCCATTGAATCTGCTGTTCTCATCCCTTCCCTAACATCTTTACCTAATCTAATGATTTTCTGTGACATTCCATTGCCCTTTCAATTAGTTGCCCAGCAGAACACCAAAGTCATGATTCTTTCTGTAAGATCTACTATAAAAAACAATAAAAACTTGGCCAGAGCCAGCAGAGCAGAAACACTTCTTTCAGCACAACACGGAAAGGGAGAGGGTCAAAAAGTCTCTTCCAGTTCCCCCAGTATAAAGGAGAAACAGTGCCCACATGAAGGACAGTAGGAAGAATAGAACAAGGGGAAACTCTATGACAGGAAGGAAAACTTTCAACTATCGCTATTGGCAGATGATATACTTCTCTACATCAACATGTAAAAACTACACTAGAAGACATCTAGAATTAATCTAATGGGGTAGCTTAGCAGTTGCAAAGTCAACACATAAATTCTGTACTGTTCCTCTCCACTAATAACAATCTTACTGCAAAAGTGTGGGATCACATGTTTGACCCCAGGTAGTAAAAAAAGAAAATTCAAACTAAGATCACAAAAATTCAATCCTGCACTTGTCAGTCAGGCACATATGCTGTCGTGCTTTCTCTAGAGCTCTTCAATGTGCTTTTTGCTTAATTTCTTTCCTTCTTTTTTTAATACACAATTTGGAAACATTCTGCCAGCTACTTGTAAAACAAACCCCAAATATCTAGAATATTTAAAGGAAAAAAGAGAGGCCCCCACATTAAAAAGGCTCAATCAAGAAATGATTTTTTTTTTTTTTTATTTTTAGGGAATGTTCTACAGAGTGTTCAGTATCTCACTACTATATCAAATTCATAGTGATCCACCTGTTTACAGCCTCCCAAGAACTGGGATTATAGGCACGTCCCAATGCCTTGGCTCAATTGCCTAGAGCTCCACAAGGATAGGGCTGGCACGGCAGCCCCAGGGAAAGAAATAGTTATTGAAATCAATACACACATAGTGATCATCCTGTCTCAGACTCCCCAGCCATGCATTACAGGCATGTGCCACATACCCGGTTTCAGGGCCATCAGGGAGAGTCTGGGGTTCCAGGACTGGCAAAAAGCTAAATCCTGTGTTTCCCAGGCATGTGCTAAGACCCACAAGTTATTTCCCTAGTCCCCCAAAATAGCACTTCATATATCAAAGAATTTCCGCCTTTCTGGCAAGGGATAAAATGCACATAAAACAACACTAAGTTTGTACTTGTTCCCAGAATGAATGGCTAGAGTCGAGATATCAAATAAAACAAATGTTAGCAGACCTACGGGGTGGGGAGTGCTTTCTTCTTCATTGTTGGTGGGTTGTAAACTGCCAATGCCACTATGAAAATCAGTCAGGACATTCTTTAAAACAATAACAAAATTAACACCAGGCACACATATTCCCCCTGTTACTTCTCAAAATATGGACATCATATAACAGTGATGTATACCTATACATGTGTAGAGTAGTTTAATTTTAAAAGGCTTCATCTTTCCCATAGGTAGCATAGCCATATGAGATCACTGAACCTCCATGACTAAGGAGGAGGGTCTACAGTTCACTGCTAATGCTCTTGCTTTGGCCATGGAGCTAGCTGGTTCCAGTGGGGGAGTGATCTGCTTGGAAGCCATTGAAGAATCAGGGGTTGATTTGCAGGTACTTTAGGGAGACCAGATAATCAAAATCATTACTGCCACTTTACCAACCCTCTAATCCTGAGATTCCAGGCTGCAGTAATAGATTACAATACCCTACAATGACTCAAAATTTAATAAATAGGTTGTCAAAGAATCAAAAAATTTTCTCTAAACACTACACCTTGGAAATAACCTATATGTCAATCACTGATTAATTCCTGAGACACAGATGTGCTTTTCAGGTGCTTTCAGGTTAGCTCAGTAGATTAAGCACCTGTTCAGGGAATCTCAGTCAGGCACAGGAGATGGCAGTTTGAGCCCCATCCCCACCCTTAAGGAAACTGAGCCAGCCAAACAAACAAACAAAACCCAAAGACAAGAAAACAAAACGGGTATTCTGAGCACTTGGGAGGCTGAAATCAGGAGGGTCACTCTTTGTCTGAGCTGCATTGTGAGACATTTTTAAAAAGAACATTAAAAAAATCAAATACATAAACCCAACCCACCCTGTGTCATATGCAGGAAAAACACAGGCAACTTGAATCCGCAATATCAAGTGAAATAAATGAGACACAAGCTGAGATACTGTGCGGTTTCTTGCATAACAAGGTTCTCATTCTGCTCTCAGGTTCTAGAGAGGCCAAAACGTTTTTCTGAGAATTGTGCAACACAGACCTTTTCTATAGAGTCGAGCCCCCGTGCTCTGGAGTTGGCCTTCCTCGGTCCCGAGTCCCACAGCATAATCTGATCCAGTTCCTTTCTGTCTGTCTCACCAGAACAAAGACCTGAGAATGAGGTATGCATCTACGAGCAGCTCCAACCGAGGCCATAGCTGGCCGCCGCATACTGAGAACTATGCACCTCCGGATCCAGCAGACAATGGAGGCTTTCCTAGAGAGCTGAGACTTCCTTTGGTATGGGGCCTCCTCAGGACTCTCCCAGGCCTCACCCTGACCTCAAGCAGCTCTAGTCCTTCCTATCACTTCCCCCTTGAGTCCAGGCATCAGAGAGAAATTCTGACTGTGGTCTGGGTCCCCTGAGCCAAAAGTGGTCCCTGTTGAGGCCTCTTTCTTTGCGTGAAAGGCTCACTGGAGGCTTACCTAGATTATTTGGGGACCCTCTCTCAGGTGGATGATCCCTCACTCCACCATAGCCCACCCACACAATTCCCCTCACATGAAGCTGGCGCCTCAGAACAGAACCTCAGCAGATTGGACACAAAGCCAACTTAAAGTTGCAGCGGCAGCTTGTGGACAGCACACCCAGAAATGTGCCCTGGGTCTCCAAGGTCTCACAAAACCAGAGAAATGCAGTTTTCAAGGTCCCCTCTGTCTTGGTGGGAGGTTCAGACTCTTAGTTCCAGGGAGAGCCTGAACAACCTTTCTCTGTGCACACTATGTATTCACCTCCCAGGGAATACTAAGACTGAATCTCATTGTAGCAATTCAACTCCTTAGAGGTCCAGAGCTGAGAACAGTCCTGCACCGGGGTAGTTTGCAGGCCTTGCCTGTGTGGGAGGGGTTCCTCAGTCCCTTCACTCCACTCACCTTGAGAAGAATGTTTACCTTGATCCTCTCTGCTCCTCTCTGCTGAACCCAAGAACTCATGTAAAGTTACTAGCTTAGATCCAACTGGACTACTCGGCAGTCTGTAGAAGTCACATCTGGAAAGTTGCAAGCTGCTGCAGAAAATGATTCTTTATATCCTCCTAGGGATAATTCTCTTGGGCTTCTTTGCTTCTTGAACACACATTAGCTCTGATCCTCAGTGTGTTTACCCAAGACCTAAGCCCTTGTGCTCTGAGCCAAGAGCCTGCTTGAAGTAGGGGTTCCTTTTTATTATGGAATTATGTTTTTTTTACATTGTGGCTGGCTCAGCCTGTCCTGGGAGTGTGACTTGAGCAGCATGTGGTTTCAGGGATCTAACCGCCATTGCTGATGCTGCCTAAACTTTCCTAAGCAGGTGCTTTAGACCGCTGAGCCATCCCACCAGCCCCTTATTTCAGAATTTCTAATGCATCTGTGCAGTATTTACTCTTACACTTTCTTCTCTGTTTCACTGTATTCTATGTACTTTGTCAGAATAGGGACTGCTTTGCAAGCCAGACGTCACCTGCTGTGGTGGATTCAGAAAGTTATTGGTACCACTTCTATTGCAAATAAGATCTCCCTTTCTCTGCCTTTCTGATTTTTTTTCCTGAAACAAGTGTTATACGTGTTGTGAGTTGATGCTTATTCTGTGCAGTATTGTAGAGCTACGAGTTTTAAAACTTCATGCAATGCATTTTGCTGTGGATAACCTATGAAAGTCTAAATTCTGACGCTCAACTATCCTCCTTATTCCCAAACATATGAACCAGGGCAAAAGTCTTCACTCTCCTGCAGGACCCTCTGAGTTCTATTGTTTGTAAGCATTTGACCCGGTGTTTTTAATTCCTTTCCCTCCCACTCTCTTTCTTGTTGTTTTCTAGGGAAATTCAGAATGCAAAGATAGTAGTGTATTTTTCTCATTTTTCCTCCTTTAAGGAAACTTATTACTCTGTTCCTCATCGATAAATGCACTGTACTGCATATTTTTCACAAATATTTCTCATATGGTTTGTATCTAGTTGTCCCCAGAAGGCCTCATGCCTTCATGGGTTCAGGACTTCTAGAGTAAGAAATTAATTGGGATTATGGGGGATCCACTGGGATTATAGCTCCTAGTAGTTCTGGGATTATGGGTGTGAGTGCTACACCCATCCTGGGGCAGAGAGCCATAATGCAGTATAAAACACGCAGAAAAATAACCTTTCTCTGTGGCCATTGATGGTTTTCATGAATTGCTGCTCTGTGCCATGTGCCAGTCTGCCTTGGAGCCAGTGGGGTATGGACAGAAACCTCCAGTAATTTGGAGCTAAATAAATACTTCTTTCCCTCATTTTGGGTGCTACATGTTTGTCCCAGCAACAGGAGAAAGATAACAGCAACAATTTGCCTCAATAGAGGTGGAGGAATTCATACTTTTCTGTAAGACCTCAGATATTTGTTAGCTTGGCTTTAAGGTTGCTTATATTTTATGTGCTGAAATGTAAATCTCATTTTTATGTATTTGATACAGGGTCTCAGTATGCTGTTCAGACTCATAGTGACCCTCCAGTTTTCAGCCTCCCCAGCTTTGGGATTACAGGCATGTAGCACTAGGCTGGTCTCCAAGGCCTGCTCTGTCTTCCAGGAACAATGTCACCATATCCTCTGGTTCCAGGTATGGAAACCAATGTCTATGCTTGCCTAAGCAGGCCCTTTGTCCATTGAGCTATCTCACCAGTCCTAAGATAAATCTTTAAGTATAAAAAGATTTTAGTTGCTTAAAAATAACCTCGATGATTTCTTTAAATGCATCCTCAACTATTCTTCAAACCAGTGTCAAATTGCATGTTCTGTACTTGGGAATATAGATTAGTGATGTAATTGCCTCCTATTAAGCAAAAGGACCCAGATTCCATGACCAGTACCTCATGCCTCGCTGGTCCAACACAGAGCACTCTGAGTTTGCCACAGAAACCCGGTGATGTAGTACACTCCTTTAATCCCAGGGCTGGGGAGGCTTCAATAGGAAGATCAGTGTAGATCATAGCTCCATACTGTGACTTAATAGACAATACATGAATTAAAGAAAATGAATGTAGAATAATGTTTATCAGAGATTGGGAAAGGCATATATTGAAATGGATAAAACATGGGTGGATTTGAGTATGGTCCACATGGTTTCCATGTTTTGAATATTGTGGAAGAATCTATTATTATGTACAATGTACATATCTTAAAAGAAAACAAGACAATCATGATGGTGAAGGAATAATTGCTGTGTGTATATCCAGGCAGGTTTCCTATTCTAAACATTTCAGCATGCTAGATTTCACTGTCGCATGATATAATTTTGTAGAGTATCTGACAATATTTTTCTGTAATGTGATAAAGTGCTTTTTTAGATCAGAACATCTCCCAAATGTCTCTCAATTGGAATGGATTACTAGTCAGGAGTAGGGGGTGTCTTAGGGATTGGTGGAGATGATACTTTCACCTCTGACTCGTCAGTAGTCTGTTGTCCTCTCAGAAGGCATAGTAGGGCACATACTTTATATGTGTCATCTGGCCTTGCCACATCTCTCTTTGAGCTCACCCATTATGCACTGAATCTACCGAAAGCATGGTCCAGAACAAATAGATCCTCCTTTAAGAGCAAGTATTTCGTAGGGGGGGGGGCACTAGTGAGATGGCTCAGTGGTCTAAAGCACCTGCTTAGGAAAGCTTAGGCAACTGCGGGGACCGCGGTTCGGCTCCCGGCACCACAAGCTGCACCAGCCACACCTCAAGGGCAGGCTCAGCTTATCATAATAATAATAAAAAAGTATTTGGCACATTGTCCCATGTACAGGAAGTAAGTAGTCTCCAACACTGACATCAAGACTAAGGCATAGCTATGACTGAACTTGAGTGGTCAAAACATTTGGAAACTCATTTGTACAGGGGACGTATTTGGCAAGGTTTAGCAGATATAACGTAGAGAAACCTTATACAATTGTAATGCTGGATGTCCAAGACTGCCCAGAACTCAGAGAAAAGATAAGCTGATAGGAGCGCATAAAAGAAAGGGACAGGCTCAGGAGGTTTCAATTGGGAACAAGAGATCTATAGGCAGTTGTACTTGATCTCAGTAGCATTAAACTCTGTCAAAATTTTTGTCTACATTTTTCTCATGTTCTGAAATTTTGTAGGGGATTAAGAGTAACAGGAGTGCACTAATTATTTTGGAGGTGGAAGTCACTGGCCAGCCAATAGTGAGCTTGTGTCATGCATATTACTGAATTCCAGTAGGA
>PVKN010008159.1:0-25525 GCA_004027915.1 Capromys pilorides
AGAAATGTAATTAACATGTGGGACTTTTTTAATGTTACAGGTCAGACCTAACGTGCCAATTTTTTAAATTATAGAATTTGTTACTTATTTTTATCTACATATGAAATTGTAGTTTTCATAGACAAAGTTATTTTTATCAGATATATTCTTAATTTCTTTTGAGAATTCTAGACCTGGAGATGGTAATTGAGGCCTCATCACCATTAACCTCAAGTGGCTGAGTCCATGTTTATTGTGAGTAAATGCACGTACTCAGTTTGTTTAACCTGTGGTATTTTCTCTTTCAGACGGGGAACTGGTGCTTTTAAATCCAGAGTAGGACTGCCTGCGCCTGCTCCTGTTATCAATAGCAAATATGGACTCAGAGAAACAGATAAACGCTTAAATAGGCTTAAAAAGTTAGGTGACAGCAGCAAAAATTCAGACAGTCAGTCTGTCAGCTCTAACACTGATGCAGATACCACTCAGGAAAAAAACAATGCAAGTAAGTAAGGGAGATTTGATAAGATACTTTTTTAAAAGTATTTTCACACAATTTGCTTTCTAAAGCATGCTTCAGTAGTTTTGAACTTCTAAATATTGAGAGAAACTGGGACTTAGGAACTACAGCAGCACTTAACAAGGTTGTAGAAATACTTTGAGTACAGAGCACAATGTGTATTCCACCTCCATATTCAATGCCATACTGTTTTGGATACTTGGTAACTGGAATTGAATTCATCATACATTCCAGAATCATCATATGTTAGAGGAAAACATTTTAAGGTGTTAATGACATTTCTAGTGGTGTCAACAAACCCTGCCAGAAGATAAGGACATAGGTAAAACTAGGCACATGTGTCCCAGCTGTCCAACTAGCTTGTTAGGAACAGATACGGTTTTAGGAGTTCATAGCTTCTGGGTTTCAGTCTTCTTGTTATTGCTTGTTTACATTTTTTAAAATGAACTGACCCCATTGACCGAACCACCAGTTCATAAACTCAGAATTCAGTTGAGCATTTGGATATGTGGCTGTGTCATTGCATATTCCATTAACCACTGTAGAAAGTAGCAAGGAAAGGGGCTGGGGACATAGCTCCGTGGCACAAGTGCCTGCCTGGCAAGTGCAAGGTCGCGAGTTTGAACCCTGGTCCCGCAAAAAAAAAAAAAAAAAAAAAGAAAGAAAGTAGAAAGGAAGATGAGAAAGAAGCAACCTTTGAGATAACAGTGGGTAGAGGAGTAGGGGAGGGCAAGACCCAATGGAAACTGGAAAACGAAAATGAAGAATAAACAGAAAAGGAAGAGAAGAAAACCTAAACGGGCAAAGAACAGCACATCATGTTTATGGAGCTTTGAAATACTGAGACTTCTGATGCTACAGTTGTTCATCTGGGTAACACCAGTGCTCCTAGGTGCCACTACAGCAGCAGGCTCTCCTGTCTGACTTGATTATGACAGACAGTTTTTAGAAAGTTTTAACTTTGTGGTCCCCACAGTCTGCCTAGGCCAGCACTCTAATTTTGGTGAGACCTTAAAGATGCTGGTTATTTTAGGCTCTTTTGCCTGTGTATGTTTTCAGCCCAATATTGGGTGCTCCCTTCCCCTGCAGAAAATCCTGAAGAAAGGTATCTCACATGATGGTGAATGTTACTGCTGTGGATTCCTGGATCTACCTGCTCCTGGGAGTCAGAGGCCAGGTGTGACCTCTGTAGTGTAAAAATAATAGTATAGTTCTAGTCTAAACGTTTTAGTTAATGTCCAAAGTGAACAACAAAAAAGTTAGTCCATCCTTCACTGTTAACTGTTAATTCTGATAATAAATGCAGCGTAATGAACATTTGCTTTCTGAGTCTGGTTCCTTGGTGAAACTGGAGACTTGTGAAGCTCGTTTTACAAATGCTTACATAAAAACACTTAGGTGCCAGCTGCCAGCCATACATGGGGAAAGCTACAGAGCTGCCTGCTCCCAGGGGATAGCTCTGATCTACAGGAGTTTTGTGTTTTTGTGCATTACCTTTATTTACTAGTGTATAGACCCTGAACTCAGTACACTACTTATTTGGAAAAAATGAGAATTCTAATACTTTGTGGAAGATATTGAGTGTACTAATATGTAACTCATCTAGGAAATACTTATTACTAAACCTAGTCCTTACTGAAAGTCTGCTAGTCATTAGAGAAATACAGAAAAGTATGAGATTCAGGCCCCTCGGGGAATTTGTGCCTAAGTAGTTAGTACATAAATAATTGCAGAGCAGATGGACATACTATTTTCTCAAATTTAGAGGGAAAGAATAATCCCTTGATTTGTAGTAATCTCAGCACTAGAAAACAGAAAGCCACCACTTTCAAGTGACTGCTCGCATTGGAAAGCTTGTTTTATCCATTATTTATCTGCAGCCTGATTGTCTGAGGTAATCTGAGGATTGGTGTAACTAAGTGAAGTCATGAAACAGTTGATAGACGTGGCTCAGTACTGTGAAGGCACTCAGGTTTCACCAGTCTCTCAGACCATTGTGTGTTAAGTCATGTTTATATGTTTTCTCTTAATTATTGCAAGTATTCTCTTTAAGCTGGATTTTGTGAGTTTTTAGTTTTGTTTTTAGTGTTTTGGTCTGAACCGTATCTGTTTTTTAAAAAGAAAGGCTTTTTGAAACCACAACTAGCAAAAAACTCAAATTGCCAGAGCTTTTTTCCAAGGAAGGTGGACACATATTGTGTATGTAGGTATAAATGTTTTATTTGGCTGCTTTTTTTCTTTTTTATTACAATGCATTGCATCTAGGTTTTAGCAGCCAAAAGAGGAAGTACTTTCTTTGGACAGCTTCTATAAAGAAATATTTCTACCTAGTCAGAAGAGAAATGATTTCTTCTATGCAGGTACTTTTTTGTTGTTGTTTTTCAGAAGGTAGATTGAGAGCTCCAACTTAACTTTTGATTTAGCATCCAAAACTGGTGACAAACCCAACTCAGGCAACATGTTTCAATTGCAGTGTCACCTTTGGAAGATTCTAGTTGTTAGTCTCCTTGCCTCATTGGCTCAGCAGTTTCCTGTAGTTAATGCTATGATACGGGATATGAAACCTGAAGGCTCTCAAGCCATACCTGAATGTGTGGACACAGTCACTGAAGTGTCACAGCAGCACAGGGTCCAGATGATATGACCAGTAGACCCAGTTTATTTTTAAGGAGTAGTTGTCCTAGACATGAAGGTAGGCTATCCCAGTACTGGCTTCTGCAAGCCTGTGGGATGCCTCAGCACCCTACTCCAGGTAGCTGATGCCAGTCTATCACATCAGGTGAAAGCTGCTTATACCTACCTAGTTAACTCTTGGAGACTGGGTCTTTAAAAGCCTAAAATTGAGGATTTTCTGGATTCTTGAGTTCTGAAGATGCTAAAGTGTATGAGCCCTATGTTATATCAGTTCATGTAGTTAGTGTGTGTTCCCAGTGCATCCTGATTGCTCAGGAAGGCTTTGGTATCTTTTTGCTGCCTTTCCATCTGATTAAATCTAGATGCTACACTGCCTGATGATTTTGTCTTGAAGTGAGCATGGTAGCTGTTAAATGGGTCTGTCACTCATGAGTTATAACTGGCACTATAATTGTGATAAGCCTTCAAGTAGCATCACACAGTAAGAACTCAAGATATTCAGCCATAGACCTAAATTCAAGTCCCATACCAACAATTGATCTTGGGCACACTAGTCCCTGAGAACTGGTTTTTCAGAGAGGTGGAACAGCGTGTACTTCCAGACCATCCTAATGCCATTCTGTGCATCACATAGCATTTGTGCATCACCTCAGCTGTTGTCCAGGCTTACTTTCTGTGATTTGTCAAGGCTGCTTAGGGAAGGTAATTACATGGGGTGAATTGGTACAGCAGCAAAGCCTAACTTCACTAATGGCAGAACCCTTAGTCTCTTGGTGCACTTTTTAAACCACAGTTGACTTTTAGTTTTTTTGTTTGTTTGTTTTTTGTTTTTTGTTGCGGGACCAGAGTCCACAGTTGACTTTTAATTTGTCTCTGTGGTCACTGTTTTCTTTTAGTCTTACTGTCACAGAAATCTCCAACCCTATATACGCACCCAAAATTTTATGGTTTTTTGTTTTTTTTTAGAACAGTGAGGACCTCAGCTCTTCAGTGGACTCTCGTTTTCATGTTTCTCTCGCCAATTATGAGTTTTCAGCCTTTAATTTGAGCTTACCTTTTGACTGGAATTTTAATGAGATATTTCCAACCAATACAAAAATACATTGATAATTATACATGTGTGGCATCAGATATAGTCCAGTTTGAGTTTAGAACACAGCAGTTAGTGGTTGGCAGTGCTGTCAACAATGGATCTTTTGTGGGGGAAAAATGGGTTAAAACAAGTGTTGAGTAAGAAGAATTTTTGGTACTGTGAAAATACACAGGGGCACCCCACATTCCAAGAGGCACTCATGGAAGGCTCCCTGAAGCAGGTACTGCCCAAGCTGAAGCTCTGCTGGGATGAAAAGTTGGCCAGTTGAAGCATATTCAAAGCAGAGGGGCCTTCACGCTTGTGTGCAAGTGAAGGACTTGAATGAGTAAAGCTCATCATGACTGCAGTGGATAAAGAAGGGATATGCCCATGGTTTAACTTTTGGACTTTATTGTTAGGGTTTTAGCCTGATTGAAAGAGTTAAGCTCAAAAGTGACAGAAAAGGAATCATTCTGGCTACATGGATGAGAATGATCTATTGGAAAAGCAATAAAGAGGGAAGATGCCATCATTTAGGAGGTTGTGGCATTGGGGACAGAAGCAGGTGAGTTCCAGTGATATTGCAAGGCTCCATAGGACAAGCACTGTGGTATTTAAATGGATGAGGCAGAAAAGGAAGAGTCCAAGTTGGCCTGTGGCCTCCTGTTGGGCAGCTGAGCAGGTGGTATGTTGTGTTACCCATGAAGTGAACTCAGAAGCTGCCAGGGATCTGATAGCTTAGTGCTGACACATTGAGTAGGCAAATGTACAAAGACGTTGACATTTGGTGATCAAGAGCTGTAATTTAGGGGAGAATTACACTAGAGAAAGTGGCTAGACAACTGTTGGCACGTAAATGGTAAAAGGGTAAATAAATGCCTATTACTTGGATTAATTTGTATAGTTTCCAAGGGGTCAGAGCAACAGTCGGAAAGATCGACAGTCTCAGGTAGATAGAGGTATGCTGAGTAGAGAGATGGGAAACCAAGAGAGTGCTCTCTAATGGCCCAAGGAAAAAGGAATTTCTCAAGAAAATGGCTATCACTTTCAGAGAAATAATGGGCAGTGTGAAAAATATACACTAAATTTCTTGAGGAGGTTGTCAGGCTGGAAGTTGTCTGCTTGGAGGTCTGGATCCAGATTGCTTAGAGATGCTGATAATGTAAAATGCATGATCATGGTGTGGGTTGACAGCAGGTGAATACCAACAGTGATGTGGAAGAGAAAAGCAAGGCCAGGCACTGCTAAGCTTCACCATAGAAGCATAAGATAAGCAAAGGATTTTTACAGCCACACTGGAGATAGGCAGATGGCAGTTCAACAGGTGCAGTTCTTACTGGTTTTTGTCTGCCAGCAGTACTAATGTGCATTTAAGTGGGCAACACATTCACTTAGTCTACCTTGTAGACGTCAGAGAATTCTCTGCTAAGGAATTCCCAGGGCTGGCCACAGTGACACAGCTGTAATTCCAGCTACACAGAAGAATCAAGTTTGAGGCCAGCCTGGGCAACTTGGCAAGACCCTGTCTCAAAATTTTAAAAAATAAATAAGGATGGGATATAGCTCAGTGATAAGTGTTTGCCTAGCATGCATAATAAGCCCCTGTGTTTAATGCTTACTACTGAAGAAAAATCCCTAAGTATGTTAAATAGTCTGAGCAAGTAGTTCTCTATAACTCCAGATTATAATAAATTACTTGTCCTCAAATTGTATAGTATTCTAACTTCATTCCTCATGCTATTCTAAAACCAAGTTGCCTCCTTGGTAACAGCCTACATGAACAACTGTTTTTTCTTGTTTCAGTCCGTGGAGCTCATTGCTGTGAATTCTGCTAGTTTGAGTAGCTTAGAGTTATTTATGAGCCAAACTAAGTACAGAGTTCTATTCTTGGTAGTATGATAATTCTTGAATGCTTATTTTGTATCTTGCTCTTTTCTCAATAAAAACTAATGATAACTTTCTTGCTTAGCTGTGCAGATGAAATGGCAGTTGCCTGGGCAACCCTCAGGAATGTAGGAAGGCTCCTAGTCCCCAATAGGACAAGCTGTGTGCGGGTCTTAGCCATCATCGTGGTTTTTAATCCCTGTTTTTTGCTTATAGTGGAAATTGGTTATCACAGCTTTCCTAAGTCATTTTTTTAAAATCAGATTTTATCAGTATATGTTAGATACGCATAATGATCACATTGATCATAGAGAATTTGTACCTGTACATGATATAACTTGTTTGTTTTTGTGGGGGAGGGTCCCATTCCCCTACCATCCCTTCAACCCCTTCTCTCTTCCTGACTTGTAGAGTTTTTGTTTGTATGTTTTAATTATTTTTAAAATTTTGTTTTATTGATTTTATTTTATTTTTAATTTTTTAAATGTTTATTTGTTTGTTTATTTTATGGCTGGCTCAGCCTGCCCTGGTGGTGGGGCTGACGCAGCATGTGGTGCCAGGGATCGAAATGCAGTCCCTGCAGTTGCCTGAGCTTTCCTAAGCAGGCGTTTTAGACCACTGAACCATCTCGCCGGCCCTTGTTTGTATGTTTTTAATCAGGGAGAGTGTTTCTTGTTTTCATTTTGGGCTGGGAGATAAGAAAACTAATTTGAAAACTGACTGATGTACAACCCTATAAGTAATAGTGCAGAATGTTAAGTACAGAGAAAAACAAAACAGTCAGTGTTGGGTCAAAATCTACAGGAGCATTGTAACTCAGAACCATAATAATAAGCCTTCTGAAAAGCCCTTCATTCAGTGGTCTCGGGTTGCATTACCACGTGGGGTCGTACTACGTTTTCCAGCCCTGTCCTGGAGGGAAACAGTTCCCACCCTCTGTTGTCAGGACAGTGTGCATTTATGGCTGTGTGCTGCTTTTTTCTGTGTGCATTGCACTTGGCATCAGAAGTTGCTGAACAACGAGGTCGTGTTACTTGTGCAGCTCTTCTAGATGGCAGCCCACCCATTGTTTCGTCTCTTCTGATCCTCACAGCTGAAGTGAACAAACAGCTTATATAATAATGTAACATTTCTGATAAATAATCATTGGGAATGACAATATATGGTTCGTTGGATCTGGTTTTTTTTGTTTTGTTTTTGTTTTTTTTTTGTGATACCGGAGACTGAACTCAGGACCCTGGATCTGTTTTTGTTTTAAACCATTTTGACAGAATTTATCTCCTAGAAGGGGTTGGGGAAATAGCTCCATGGCACAAGTGCCTGCCTAGCAAGTGCAAGGTCATGAGTTTGAACCCTGGTCCCACAAAAAAAAAAAAAAAAAAGAATTTATCTCCTAGAACCTTTAGTAATATAATTCTCTTCACTATTACTGGCCAGAGAATATACTTGGAGTAAATGAGTAATGGGCTTTAGCATCATATGTAAAACGATTTCAGTGTTAAGGAGATGGCTCAGTGGCAGAGCACTTGCCTACCATGCAAAGGGCCCTACTTCCATCCCCAGCATCACAAAGATGATGTTGGTAGCTATAGAATAAAAAATGATTTTAAGAATTTGTGAAAGAAAAGCAAAACTATTTTACTCATCTTTCTATTGGCTGATGGATTGCAATACTGGGGATTGAACCCAAGGCCTTTCATTGGGCTTACATCCCCAACCCTTCATTTAAAAGTTTTTATTTTTGAGACAAACTTGCTAAGTTACTGAATTTTTGAGACCAAGGTGGGAAGCTGAGGCAAGAGGAGCCCCATGGGTTCAAGGCCAGCCTGGGTTACATACTGAGACCCCATCTCAAAAGAAATGAAAATTATGTGGAACATGAATAGATACCCTGTAACTAGAAAGAGAACTTAGAGGTAGTGAAAAGACTTGTGTGCTGGCAAAATAGGAACTGGGGTCTGTTTCCCACATACATATAGTATGAACATTTCATAGCTGATACCCTGCTCTGGGGCATTGTTTGTTGAATGCTATCAATTACCAAACTATTTTTCACCGTTTTCCCCCTCCCCTGCACCTTACAGCTTCTAACCGAAAATCTTCAGTTGGTGTAAAAAAGAATAGCAAGAACAGAACGTTAACAAGGCAATCCATATCAAGAATTCCTGCTTCTTCCAACTCTACCTCATCTAAGCTAACTCATATGAATAATTCCAGGGTACCAAAGAAACTGAAAAAGCCTATAAAGCCTTTACTTTCAAAAATAAAACTAAGAAATCACTGCAAGCGGCTGGAGCAAAAGAATAACTCAAGAAAACTCGAAATGGGAAACTTAGTACTTAAAGAACCTAAAGTCGTCCTGTATAAAAACTTGCCTATTAAAAAAGATAAGGAGACAGAGGGACCAGTCCAGGCTGCTGCTGCCAGTGGGTGCTTGACTAGACACGCGGCCAGAGAACACAGGCAAAATCCTGGGAGAGGTGCTCACTCGCAGGGCGACAGCTCGCCCTGCACCTACATAACCAGGCGCTCAGTGAGGACAAGAACGAATATGAAGGAGGCTTCTGACATCAAGCTGGAACCAAACATGTTGGATGGCTATAAAAACTGCGTGACTGAACCTTGCCCAGGCAGTGGCGAGCAGCCAGCCACTGAGGTGCAGGAACTAGCTCTTGAGACTGTCCAAAAAGGGGAAGACATTTGTCACAAGAGTGACCCTAGTGTGTCCAGAAAGAAGTCACGGCAAGGCAAACTCTTGAAACAGTTCTCAAAAATAGAGGAATCCACTCTGGGACATGATTCCCCCAGTAAAGATGGCACGGTGCCAGATTTGGTGGGGCCCCTTTCTGACCAAGGTGAGCCCAGCGGTCTGATGGGGGTTCCTGTGAGCTATACAGACTGTGCTCCTTCCCCTGGTAGTTGTTCAGTTGTTACATCTGATGGCTTCAAAACAAAAGACAGCTTTAGAACTGCAAAAAGTAAAAAGAAGAGGCGAATCACAAGATACGATGCACAATTAATCCTAGAAAATAATTCTGGGATTCCAAAATTGACTCTTCGCAGGCGTCATGATAGTAGCAGCAAGACAAACGACCAAGAGAATGATGGGATGAATTCTTCCAAAATAAGCATCAAGTTAAGTAAAGACCATGAAAATGATAATAATCTCTATGTAGCAAAGCTTAATAATGGATTTAACTCAGGATCAGGTAGTAGCTCTACAAAATTAAAAATCCAGCTCAAACGGGATGAGGAAAGGGGATCCTACCCAGAAGGGCTTCATGAAAATGGCGTGTGCTGTAGTGACCCCCTTTCTCTCCTGGAGTCTCAGATGGAAGTAGATGACTACAGCCAGTATGAGGAGGAGAGTACAGGTGAGTCCTCCTCCTCAGAGGGCGACGAGGAGGAAGAGGACTATGACGATGACTTTGAGGATGACTTCATTCCTCTTCCGCCAGCCAAGCGGCTGCGGCTTATAGTTGGGAAGGACTCTATAGATATTGACATTTCTTCAAGAAGAAGAGAAGATCAGTCATTAAGGCTTAATGCATAAGCTCTTGGTCAGAATTTGACCTGGGATAACTACTTTAAAAAATTTTAAAATTCCAGTCAATGATTCCTCAACTGAACCATTTTAGTGGCAGCACTTCTATTGTCTCACTTATCAGCATAATATTGTAGAAAGTGTACAGCGTATTGACTCTTCCTAAGTCTGATTTGTGCAAATTTTTATCGTACTTTTTAAATAGCCTTCTTATGTGCAATTCTGAGCTAGAGTTAAAGCCCTGTTGTAAAATAAAGGCTCCAGCAAAATTGTACAGTGATAGCAACTTTCCACACAGGATGTTGAAACAATAATGTGGCTATACAATTTTTTTAAAACTGAGAACATCTGCTGGCTCTTTAATATATGACTAAACAATAATTTAAAACAAATCATAGTAGCAGCATATTAAGGTTCCAAGTATATGCTAATATCACCAGCAATTATCTTTGGCTTTTTGATTTATTGGCTCGATGTTTCCCCCTTGGAGTTTTGTCAGTTTCACACTGTTTGCTGGCCCCAGGTGTACTGTTTGTGGCCTTTGTTAACATAGCAAAACATTGTTTGGAAGTCAGATTGGTTTCTTTAAAAACAAAATTACATGTCTGACAGCTCATCTTTCAGTACGTTCTATGTACGAGGTTAGCAGTGTGCGGGATGTTTCAAAACAGCGTATTTATTGCTTGTCATATAAATTAAAGACCTTGTATTTAACACTTTTCAACCCTTTTAGATAAAATTGTTCTTTGCAAGAATGATTGGTGCTTATTTTTTCAAAACTTTGCTGTGAACAATGTGATGACAACAAGCAATGTTGATCTAATGAAAACTACAGCTATATCTTAATTTGGTTCTTCAAGTTTTCTGTTGCACTTGTAAAATGCTACAAGGAATATTAAAAATCTATTCACTTTAACTTATAATAGTTTACGAAATAAAAACATGAGTCACAGCTTTTGTTCTGTGGTAACCTATAAAATGTTTGTCTTTGGAATTCAATGTAAAGAGCTGAAAACGATGTATATGTTGTATATATTTGTGTGTTGTGAGAAATTTTTGTCATAAGAAATTAAAAGAACTTACCAGGAAGGTTTTAAGTTTAGAAATATTCATGCCAATAAAATAGGAAATTATAAATATATAGTTTTAAGCACTGCATCAGTGGGAGTTCTTGGCTTATGTTTATTAAGAAAATATCAAAGATGTTTTGATTATATTGTCAGTTAATCAAAAAGGAGTCAGATTTAATTTGTTTTTTAAGCACTTTGAGAAGAGAAATTAATTTTAAGTAACTTAATGAGCAAATTTTTGATTATGTTCAATTCCAAGCTCTTTCACTTTTCTGGATTATTTTACAACTCAAAGAATTCGGAAATATAAATCTTAAACAGGTGTTTAACACCAGTAGGTCTCTTTATTTAATGGGAAATGTGTACATATATTTTCAGATATATAGTGCTCCTAAGTAAAATCACTTTTGGGATCCATACAATGTCTATAGAAAAGTAGCCCATGTCTTAAAATCTCAAAAGGAATCTGCAGGTAATGAAAAGTCCAATGGAGAAAACCTCAGTGCTTAACTAGTTGATAATTAACGGGTTTCCAGGTTTGGGGGAAATTATTTTAAGTTCCTTAAAAGCATTACCAGTAGGTTCCAACTAGAAAGGAATAAGATTCATAAAAGCTTGTTCGATTCTGTAAGGAATTCCCTCTGTAGTCCTGTGTAGTCTCATGCTTATATGTTACGGTGCAGTCTGATCCTCAGGTATTAATTTGGAAGCAGGTGATAGGTAGTCTCCTCCATAAACCCCTTTTTGCTGCAGCTCACAAAGGGGGCAGCCCCACATGGTCTCAGGAGCTTATGTCCTGAGGCACCTGGAGCACTTGACGGACACATCCAGTTTCATAGGGTTCCCTCTCCGAAATGTGAGACCCCAAAAGTGATGAAGGTGGACAGTCTGGAGAGTGCCCAAAGGCTATGGGTGGCCTCTTGTTCCCACCTTTGCTTGAGGGTGTTTCGAAGATGTTCAAGAGAATGAATCTTGACTATTTCTTTGAACACCAACAATAGCCATTTCAGGAACTTCAGTCTTCAGTCTTAAGACAAAAATAAACACATTTCCCTTTTGATTTTCCACTTTTAAGCTTAATTTTAGTAACTTATTTATGTTTTTTTTTTTCTTTTAATTTTATTGTGGCCTCATCGTTTGGGGCTGACCTTCCCATGGGTCTCAGAGCAGTGACATTTGGTGACAGGTCACTGCCTCTCAGGAGTCGGTATGCACAAGCACTCAGCAGCCGCTGCTGATGCCTTCTAGGGAAATTAATTTCCGTTTCTAAAGGTAGGAGCCTCTAGACTGTTCTTGATCTGCTGTAGAACTTCACCATGTGGGAATGGTGAAACCCACACACTCTCGATCAGTTTGGAAGAGGTTGCATTCAATAAAACTTTTAGCTTGAGCTTATGCAATGATTGGTAACATTTTTGGCATTGTAAGATTAGGAAATGATTATAGAAATATATGTAAAATACTCAATTTTCAATCATTTTTCAAATTACTGTTTTAAATTGTTTTGCTGAGTTGTAACTTTTGAGATACAATGTATTCCTTGTACTGAAAGAATGAAAAGGACTTTTTCAGCATTTGAGGTAAGTTCTTTAACGTTTCATTAAAACATTTTTTACAAATATTTTGTACATGCACTTGCAGTATTGAGGTTAATCATTTTAATAAATTCGGAAATTAAAACAATTTGGCCGGTGTTCACTGTATCTAAGAAGAAAAAGGGGTGACTTTGTCCACAAGTGTGCATGTGAAACAGGCTGTGGACTAGTAGGTTTAAGCTTTTCAGTAACTGCAGCTATTGACTTCTCTGTCCCCTAGGCCACTTGATGTGAGAGAGGACAGGAAGGTTCCTTTGAGGCAGGAGGATTGCCACAGGCTGGAGGCCGGCCTGAGTTACATAGGGAAACCCTGTCTCAAGACGCTTGGGCATTGGCAGTGTGGTTATTAATGCTTCCTGGCTAGTTGGATTTTCCCTCATCGTACTGGATAGAGTAGCAGATTCAGCACTGTCCTGGGTCCTTTATTTACCTCCACTTACTGTTGCAAAACCTACTTGAAGTTGGATTGGCAAAGGAATTGGGAGCCTCAGATTTGCCCAGGTTGGCAACACCTGCCTAGCCCAAGCAAGCTCTAGTTCTTTCCTAGCCCCTAGCTTTTTGCTGGTCACTAGTCCATGGAAGCCTGTTAAGATTGAGGACAGAGTGAAGGGTATAGGCCAAGCCAGTGACACAGACACACCTACCCAGAGGTGGGTTGCCATCTAGGAAAGGGTAAAACATGCTGTCTAAACCATGTGGCTTATGTGGCAGCTCAGGTTTTCTCTGCTGGCCAATAGCTAGTAGCCAGTTGCTTGTAACATGCTGCCCAGAACCATGTGTGGCTTGTTTTGCAAGTGTCAGCTGTTCCAGCATGTGGTCTGTCAGAGTACCCGCAGCATAATGGTGGCAAGGCAAGGTACCAGTCAGCTGCCAACCTGGGTCATCTAGTTCTAGGATGAAGGAAGGCTTGGTCTCTGCATGTGAGGGAAGGAAAGACTTCCAGCTTTCTACTTCCTCCCCTGTGTCCTGAGCACCTGGGCATTGCTTATGTTTGCTAGTGATGGAGCCAAAGTGAGTTTCGATTCCTCAGAAAGAACAGCAGGGTTGGTAGAAAGGGGTAGGTGTGTGATAGCCAGGATTTGGGAGAAGGAGGTTGGCTACCAATGATACCCACTCCCCCCGTGCACCTGTATGTTTATAGGGACACCTGGAAAGCTGCTGAGCTGAAGACGAGACCTCTCGGGCTCATCACGATGATTTTGGTCACATTCTGAAGTAGGCACTAAATTACTAGGTCATGTCCTCGTTAAATCAGAATCTTCTTGCTAAACTAATGTAGATAAGACTTCTATCCTCTGGACATCCTGGCCCACATGGTCTGCTCTCTACGGGAAAGCAGCACTGTGCTGATCTGCTTACTGCCTAGGGCACTGCCCCAATCTGAGACTCAGAAAAGGGAGTTCTTTTTTGTTTGGTTGATTTTTTTGTTGTTTGTTTTGTTTTTTAAAGCAAGGAGTTCTAATGTAGCAAGAGTAGTCACATGACTCAAATACGTGTGGAATGGAAGTTAGGTATTTTTGGTTGAGAAGGCAGAATTTGAATCAAACCCAAAGGGAGCAGAGCCTCATGGTACACACTGTAAATCCAGCTCCTCAAGAGCCCAAGGTGGAAAAATCACCAGTTCAAGTCCAGCCTAGGTAACTTAGCAAGACTCTGTCTCTTTTTTTTTTTGGCAAAATCAGGAATCGAACTCAGGACCTCGCACTTGCCAGGCAGGCACTTGTGCCCCTGAGCTATCTCCCTGGCCCCCACTTTCTCAGTTTTTAAAAGGGATAAGGATGTGCTTGTGAGGCCCTGGGGAGGGACCCCAGAGCCCCCAACACCAAGGGCAGCAGGGTAGGCTGCACAAGGCCACAGACCCTTGGTGACTGCAGAGAGTATAACCAGTGGTTGGGAGAAAGGGCAGAGATAGCTGGTTTTATCAAAAGGGCAATAGGTATATCCTGGGATGTGGGATGCTTCCATGGTGAGTCAGGTATTCCCAAAAGGGGAGGAGAGGAGTTATTCAGAGTTGGGGTCTTGGGGCTGGGGAGATAGCTCCATGGCACAAGTGCCTGCCTGGCAAGTGCAAGGTCGTGAGTTCAAACCTCAGTCCTGCAAAAATAGAGTTGGGGTCTTAGGAATATCAATCCATCTTCTAGGAGGAAAAGAGGTTTCTGGGTATGGTGGAGGAGCTGGTCCACATGAAGTTGTATCTCTAAATTGGGAGTGTCACTTAGTCAATTGAGGGGCCCAAGGTCTGGAGAGTAAGAAGGAGAGGTGAAATCAAGAAGGGGAACACAAGTTGGCGTTAGAAACCTAATCTAAGGAAATATTTACCCATCACCTTTCAGTACCCGTGTCCTAGGTGACTAAGGGGGCTCAGGCTTAGATAGCATAGATGTGAGCCTCTGGCCAGGCAAGGGGTACAGAAGGTGGGGGATGGGTAGAAGAAAGAGCTGAGATTGGCAGGAGAAGAGTTGAATGGAGACTGGTGCATGCATACAGGTCAGGCAACAGCAGATGAGTTTGTGACCTCAGCGGCCTGTTTGCAAAAGCAGCATGAGGTAAGAAGCTCTCTGTTGATAGAGAACCTCCAAGCAGAATGAGATGAGCAAAAGGAGAAGACAGGGTCAGGGCAGGTGCTGTAGCCCTGAAGGAGTTGAGTTTTCTGATCATGCCCTTAGCAATGATGTGGTTGCAGTTCTGAAAGAACAGGACACTGGTGTGACCCAGCCACTCTTCACAGGGTGCCTCCAGGGCACTTGGCACCATCCCCTCCACCAGCCAGACAAGCTGGGCACGTGTGTGACGTGCTACCTGAGGAACCCTGGGAAGCCCGGGGGGAACCCCATCCTGTATGGTTCAGGAATCCCATCTCTAAAAACTTCCTTGGTAGCAAATAGGAATTTGGGCTGGGGATATAGTTCAGCACAGTACTTGCCTGGCAAGCACAAGATCCTGAGTTCACCCCTACCCCCCAAAATAGGAATCACTGTGTTTTACTTTGTTTTGAGATAAGTTCTTGCTGGATAGCCAGGCCGACCTTGAACCTAACAATCTTTTATTTCCAAAATGCTAAGATTACCATTGTGCACCACCACACATGATTTACCCGCTTTCTGCGCAATTGGGGAGAGAGGAATCTGGGCCAAGGTTAAGGTGCGGAGCGTGGTGGCACACACCTGTAATCCCAGGTGGCTTGTGCTAGCCCTTTTCCAGGTCTCTCCGTATTTTGCCTGAGGGCTGAGTGTGACCAAGACAGGGCCTTGCCAGCCTCCCGGTGCAACAGAGGGGCTGAGCCTGGAATGCTGCTGGGATCTGTCCCTCGATGGCTGCAGAGGGCGAGAGCGTGCCGGAAAGTCCCTCACCTGGGCGCGCTCCCCAGGTCAGCACTGCGTCCACCTTGATGAGCTGCACGGGGCACTGCGGACACCTAGCGGGGTGGGCTGTCCTCTCCGCCTCCAGCCTCTGCCTGTGCAGCTGACAGCTGTTCACACTGGCTCCATCACAGCCTTCTCCACCCCAGCTGTCAGACGCCCCCTGGTGGGGTTCGTGTTCCCTGGAGGCAAAACCATTTCAATTCGTTCTTCCCCTGGCTAGGCTCCTGTCAGCCCAGGGCCCCAAGGCTCAGTGCCATCCATCTCTGCTCCTCTCCCATTCCCATGGGCCTCTCTGAATTCACCTTCCTTCCCACCCTTCCTTATTTGAGTGCCACCTAGGTGCTGGGCACACAGAAGGCACGGGACAATGGGGATGGCTTAAAACTGACCGTTTTCCAAGAGTCTGAGCTGGGTGCTTGAGGTAGAGAGGTACACAAAGAGCCAAGAATGATGAACGCTTGGCTACTGAATGTGAGAAGTGTGGTGAACTACAAGGAAGAGTGAGCATGGTGGCACACACCTGTAATCCCAGCGCTCAGGAGGCTGGGGCAAGAGGATCGCCGCACGTTCAAGGCCAGGCTGAACTACACAACGAGACTGTCTTGAAAAAACATAGCAGTATGAGGAAGGTTCCCCTTTTTCCTCTGAGGAAGCAAAGCAGTCTTCATGGAGGAGAAGATACTAAGAAGGATGGGATGAATAGGAGCTCAGAAATTCTAGGGACGAAGAAACAATGGATGTGTTCAAAGCCTTGGAGACAAGGGAGGACAGGGTGGCTGCTGACAAAGATGGGCATTGTCGGTGTGGCCAGTGCAGAGGGTTACAAGGGGATGGTGGAGCAGGAGCAGCCAGTGGTGCTCAGAAGACAGGTGGATGTGGAAGGAAGATGGGTCTCTGGCCTTCAGGGTGGGTCTGGGAAGGCCTCTGGGCAAATTCTGTCTCTGTCAGCTCCAGTTGGTGAAAGAGAGGGACAGCAATGTCTGCCTCTTCAGGATAAAGCAAGTTAGCAGGAAGGTGCACAGTGCCACACCTGCCACCCCATGAGTGTGCAGTGGCTGCCTCTGTTACTTCTTGGCATCTATACCGGAGCCTGTCCTTTATTTGTGGCTCCACAGATCAGTCCCCCTTCTCCAGCCCTGAGAACCCCAACTTTGGCCTAGTTGTTCCCAGGAAGCCAGAGCAGAGAGGCTCAAGTTCTCATTATACAAAGGCCAGGACAGCAACAGGTGGGGGCGGGGATTGGGGGGGCCACACAGCAAATGGAAGCAGAGGTAGACAGGGCTTTGACCCACACCATACCTGCCCTGCTGGTACCCACAGCCCCCATCCCATGCTGCCTGGCACCCACTGGGCGCTCTGAGCTCTGAGTCAGTGGCCGCCCAGTCAGCAGAGGCAGCTGTTGTTGACATGTGATAATGGTGTGTATTTAGCTACAGCCACTCACAAAAGCAGTTAATGTGCAACTCTGTCTGGCCTTGGAGCTGCAGCAGGGACTGGCCGTGGGCCCCTGCTCTCCAATAGCCAGGCAAGTCAGCCCTCACTTTCTAGAGTGCCCATCTCAAAGCTCATGCAAGTCTCTCTTGGAATTCTGCGGACACTGATGCCAACAGGCTGGGCTCCTTGTTGTTCTGGGGAGGAGGAGTCCAAGCTCCAAAAGTGAAATGTCACCCAGTATCAGCCAGGATTCAGTCTCCATACATTGTGCTGCTGTGGCCTGGGGCAGGAGACCTCTAAGAGGCCCTGGTGGGTTGTGTGGCTCAGTGTGGTGCATGGTGGAACAGGGTTTGATTCTTCCAGATCATGAGGAGTTTTGCACTAGCTTCTTCCTCCACCTGGGGCCCTCTTGGCTTCACTCCATCACCCCTCAGGTCTCACCCCTTCAGTTCCCCAGAACCCTTCTTGCACTCTCTCAAATCACATGGGATACTTTGGGCTGGACAGTGGTTGGACCTAAGGAGGCTGCAGCAGGTGGCAGAAAGGGCATACTCAGCAGAGAAGGGCATCCCAGCCACTCTAGCCTCTCATCTCCATAATAGGGGCAGTCTTGGGTCTTCCTGAGGGTCAAAGCCTCAGGGACACCAGCTTTTGGAGGTTCAGGCCAGCCACCAACCCTCTTTTCTGAGAGCCTATGCCTGCACTTGTGCCCAAGACCCCTTCCTGCCCAAATGAATCTCATCCATGACGGGCCAGAAGTGGTGGGCAGACTTTGCCCTGGACTAGGTGCTGAGTATGGCCCAAGGTCTGGGATGGGGAAGCCAGGAGCCTCTTTTACTTCAACCTGCCTGGGGGTTCCCACAGCCCCAAAGACTGTGCCCCAAGAACACTGAAATAGGAAACCCAGCTTCATCCAGCTTTTGAGAAACTTCTGAATCTGCCTCTGTATGGCTGAGAAAGACAGGGAGGGAAACTGAGGCCTATTGAGGGCATATGCGGGGTATGGCAGAGCTGGCGGAGAAACAAGTATCTCTCCTGTAGGCTGACTGTCCTCCGGGCAGAGGGGAAAGCATGCTCATCCATAGGCAGAACACAGGGGGCCTGGCATCTCATACCAGGCAGCTTTCCAGGGGTGAGGTACCATCCCTGAGGGTCCCAACCGCTCGGTCAGGTACACAGACCGCAGCAAGGTGGCAGTGTGCTGCTGGCCACAAAGCTCACAAAGACCTCCACATCAGCTGTGCTAGCAGGAGCCCTGCGAAGACAGGCTGACCTTGGGCCTGTTCTCAAGAGCTACGGTGGCCTAGGCTCTATTTTTTTTTTTTTTTTTTCATTTTAATTCATTTTATTTTTCTTGTGTGAAAACCCTTTACGTTGTAGCTACTGCTGGAGCTTGAGTCCTCTGGACAGAGACTCTGGTGTGGGTTTTCACAAGACGGTCAGTGAATTCCTGATAGGGAGACTTCGTGAACACAGTCTCTCTCCAGAGGTCAGGGGTCAGATAGCTGTAGCTCTTGGAGGTGGCATCAAAGGTGGCCTTAGCAAAGTTGCCCACAGTAGCAGTGCAGCCCCTAGCAGAGGTGTAGCAGGCATCAATACCAGCCATCAGGAGCAGCTTCTTGGGCACAGGGGCCGAGGCGATGCCAGTGCCCCCGGGGGTGGGGATCAGACGCACAAACACAGAGCCGCAGCGGCCAGTCACCTTGCAAGGAACAGTGCGGGGCTCACCAATCTCGTTTCCCCAGTAGCCTCTCCTCACAGGGACAATGGAGAGCTTGACCAGGGTGATGGCCCCACCAATGGCAGTGGCTACTGCCTTGGAACACTTTACACCCAGGCCAACATGACTGTTGCAGTCCCCAGTAACGACAAATGCCTTGAACCTGGTCCACTGGCCAGCACGAGTTTGCTTTTGTGCAGGCATGATCTGCAGAACTTCATTCCTGAGGGATATGACCAGGAAAAAGTCAATAATCTCGGACTCCTTGATGGGTAAGGAAAAAAGATAAATTTCTTCCAGGGATTTGATCTTCATGTCTTTGACCAGCCGGCCCAGCTTGGTGACAGGAATCCACTCTTTGTCCTTGGCCTTACCTCCGCAAGCCCCGCGACCTCGAAGGCCGCTGCCAAAGCCTCCGCAGAAGCCGCCTCGGCCTCACATGCCCGGGGCCCCGGGACCTCCGGCCCCTCCCGCTGCACCAGCGTCATCCGCCATTTGGTGTTTCCCGGAAAAAGCAGCTAGGCTGTTTCCTCCCTCACCTTCTTGTACAGCCACAGAGAACGCTCTGTGATTCATTTCTGCAGCATTCGTGAAGCATCTTCTCTGAGCTGGGGATTCTTCTTTTTCTTTCCAGACTCTTTTTTTTTTTTTATTTTTTAGGGAAGAGTCTACAGGGTGTTCAGGGTCCCTACTACATCGAACTCATAGTGATCCACCTGTTTACAGCCTCCCAAGAGCTGGGATTACAGGCACACACCACCATCCCTAGTTGAGACACATTCTTACCAAAATGCTAAATTGACTGGGCTAGACTCAAACATGGGATCTTCCTGCCTCAGCCTACCTAGCCAGAGCACTGGGATTACCTTGTGTGGCGGAGCTGAGTTTTTAGGGAAGAAGAGCTGCACTGTGGAGGCAAGCAAGGGCCCTGCTGTACTCCTTCCAACTCACAACATATGTTTGTTTGTTTGGTCATAGGGGTTGAACCCAGAGCCTCACACATGCTAGACAAACATACTACCACTGAGCTACATCTTGTTATTTTTTTGATACCGGGTCTTGCTAAGTTACCTGGGTTACTTGCAATCCTCCTGCCTCCGCATCCCAAGCATACGGCAGTGATCATGGCTCATGACACAGTCTTCTACCCTGAGTTGATTATTTGTTGTTTGTTTGTTTTTTGCTGTACTGGGGTTCAAACTCACAATCTTGCACTTGCCAGGCAGGCACTTGTGCCACGGAGCTATCTGCCCAGCCCCTTATTCATTCATTCATTTATTTACTTATTTTTGTTTGTTTGTCTGTTTGTTTGGTTTTTTGGTTTTTTTTTTTGCGGGTCTACCCTGAGTTGAGAACCAAGCCCTCAGACATGGCCTTTGACCTTACCCTACTTCATTTAAAGACCACAACAGCGCTGTTTAACAGACTATTACAGTGTTTTAAGAAAAAAAAAATAAAGAGGGTTGCTTAGTGGAGTTGTAGCACTCAGGATGGCTTCTGACAGACCAGGTTTGCTCCTAGATGTGACATAACTTTATTTTTTTATGGCTGGGGGTGGGATCCAGGGCCTTATGCCTGCTAAGCACATAATTAAGCACAGAGTGCACACCACTGATCCACTGCAACTTTTGCCTTCTTGAGCCTCCTGTGTCTTCATCTATAGAGCGGGTGCCCATGGCACCTGGGGGACAATTAAATGAGATGGCACTGCTAATGTGTGCCCCTACATTAAGCGCAGGGCCTGACACCTGATCTGTTGGTAGGTTGGAGAGACATGGGCCGAGAAGGAACATGGTACTCAGATGAAAGAGACACTGTTCTCTAAAGTGACATTCTTTTCTCCACTGTTTCCTGGACTCTGAGTTTCAGCATGTCCCCACTGCTTCCCCCAGGGTTCATCCACCCCCACTGCCATGGTGGTACAGAAAACAGGATGGCCACTGTCTCCAGGCTAGGAATAAGTCTCAGGCTCAGGCCGTGACTTCCCTGGTCATTTCTTTTTCCAAGAATCTATGCCCTTATTTACTTATTTACTTATTTTTGCCCTCTTAGGTGGCTGCAGTCCACTCTCAGTTCATGTGACCTGGTATGCACAGACATCTTCACTTGTCCTAGTCCCACTCTAGGGCTGCCCCATCAGAGGCCATATTTCCCCAGGTACTGTGATTGGTCCAGTGATGAACATGTGACCAAGGCAGACCAATCAGATGCAACCTTGAGACATTAGCTGGGGCCCTGAGACAGGATATTTTCTTTTCATTGGGGTGGCCTCATCAGTAGGATTTAGGCCAGGAGCTGCTGGCTGCCACATTGCCACCACAGGGGAGAAGCTGCCAAGGGACATAGTTTGACTAGGTCAACATTTATGGTACCATTGCACAGGGTGAGACAGGCCTGGGTAATAGGATTTAGGGGCCTGAGCTCTGGCCAAAGCCAAGCAGGTCACTGAATTGCTGTGTGAGCCAGAGCCAGGCATTGCTCTGCTCTGACTTTCTGTCCATACCAGGCTCTAACCCTTACCCTGTGGAGCACAAAGAGGTTAGCAAGACCCAGTGAGTTGGCAAAATCAACAGCTAAGGGCTATAGCAGCCCAAGACCCCACTGGGAAGCCTGGGAGAGCAGGAGAGGCAGCTGTCTCCCCATTAGCCTATACAATGGCCCCTGTCTGACCTCCCAGGTCCTGAAGGACACTGACCCATGGCCCACTGAGTGTTGTAAGCACTGAAGCCCAGCAGAGGAATGGAGAGCTGGAAGCCTCATGGTCCCTAAGTTACAATTCATATCCTACTGCCTCCTGACTGTGATTTGGGATAAATGACATCACCTATCTGAGTCTCACTTTCCTCTTTTGCTAAATGAGAACAATAGCTGCCAGCTGTCACTTGATACCTCCTAGGTTCTCCATCAAGATTCAACCGGGGAATGACCCCAAACATTGGATGTTGGCATTGGATGCCAGGAATTTGACTTACGAAATAGGAAGTAAGGTCAGGGCAGCCATGCCTGGCCTTGCCAAATCACAACTGAGCAATCAATGGGCCCTGGCAAGACGCCATGTCTAGCAAAACCTGGGTCTGCCTGCCATTACTACCTCCCTGTACCCTTCCAAATCTTGGGCAAGTGCCTGTGGTTGACAGGCTGTATCCAGATCCCTGCTACAAGGCATACTAAAAAATGTGATTCACGGATTTTTCAGCCCCTGCAACACCAGGCACCATGCTTGTCTTGGCAACAGGCCCCTGGAGCCTACAAGGTCTGCAAAATGTCCTGCACAAACCTGCCGCATCAATGTTCTCTTATGAAGCGCCACATGTTGCTCACTGCTGCACCTGTGTGGTCCCAGGCAGATGGGCCAAATGCCTCCGTGGTTGCCTCCTTGTCTGCCAAATAGGGGTGGTAATAATAATGCCATTCCACAGGAGAAACGCAAAGATTCTGCACAGCAATTCATGTGAAAGGCCTCAAGGGCCAGGAGATAGCTCAGTAGAATAAGTGCTTGCCTGGCAAGGGCAGGGTCCTGAGTACCCTGCAATCCCCAGTACCAGGAAAAAAAAAAAAACAACATGTAAAAGGCCTCAGCACTCGTGAGCAGCCCTGATGCTGGGTGAAGGTGTTTGTTTGGGGAGGAGCACCCACTGCTTTGTTCAGCTGCCCCACATCAGGTCTGCTTTCTGCTATATGGGATTTCTAACTAGGGGGTTCGGTGGGACTTGGGCCCAGATACTTGCTGCTCCTCCAATCCCCAACCTCTCAGCTCAGGCCTATGCACCCTTTACAAAGAACCAGGCCCCCAGAAACTCTTTCTGGTGGCAGTGGCTGTAATATCCTGCAGTAGCACTGTTCCTGGTAGTCATATCCATGCAGTCAGCCTCCTCTAGAAGCTCCTTGCCACACCAGAGTCCTCAGCCTTGCCAGCGGTCTGCAAAGAGCCTCCTAGTACTTCCTGTCCATGCTTCTACTTCTTGCATTAGTGTCCTGACTACAGCCGGGGCAGAGCTTCTGTCAGTGTAGGGGAAGATGAAAATGGAGAGCCTCATGGAAAATGTTTATGCTTGACATAAAGTCCACAAAGCTTAACAGACAACGCTGATATAAAGATGATTATCACATGCACAAGCATGTACACACATGAGGTGTGATCAAGGCAGGACAGTGAATATTCAAATTTTTAAAAAATGTATTATAGGGGCCCGGGAGATAGCTCTGTGGCACAACTGCCTGCCTGGCAAGTGCAAGGTCATGAGTTCAAACCCCAGTCCCTTTTTAAAAAAAATATATGATAGTAAAAGACAAATTGCCATTCTTCCCCCCTGAAAATACTCCCCCTGTCTTCGCTCACATTTATCCCATTGTTCTTGCCACTTTCTGAAGCAGTTCTGGAGGTCTTCTTTTGTGTCTTCAGTTATGCTGTTACAGTTCCCTTGATGTCCTCAATTGACATAAAACATTTACCTTTCATGGTCATTTTGACTTTGGAGAAGAGCTAGAAGTCGCACTATGCCAGATCCAGGGAATATGGTGGATCAGGCCACACCGTAAGGTTTCATGATTCTGTTGGATGGTACTTAGAGGAGGCGTTCACAATACTTTTGTGTCATACTTTGTAAAGATTCTCATGAGAGAGGACTTTCAGAACTACATTAAGCTGGGCATGGTGGCGCAAACTTAGCATCCCAGCACTCAGGAGGCTGAGGCAGGAGGATCTCAGGGAATTCCAGACCAGTCTGGCCTACAAAGCAAGATCCTGCTTCAAAACACAAAACTGCTGGGCCAGGGAGATGGCTCCGTGGCTTAAGTGACTGCCTGGTAAATGCAAGGTCCTGAGTTTGATCCTGGCTACCAAAAACAAGCAAACTGCTTCAGAAAGTGGCGATGTTTTTTTTTTTTATTGTGATACATTTAAAAAATTTAAATACATGCCATTTTTTTTTTTTTTTATCAGTGTGGGAAGCCCTGTATTCTAGTCTAGCACTTTGAAAACCAGAACAACCACAAAATCCCAGCATTCTTTTTTTTTTTTTAAATTATTTATTTATTTGCTTGCTTGTTGTGTTTGTTTGTTTATTTATTTATTTATTTTGTGGCTGGCTCAGCCTGCCCTGGTGGCGGGGCTGGCGCAGCATGTGGTGCCGGAGATTGAACTGCAGTTCCTGCAGTTGCCTGAGCTTTCCTAAGCAGACGCTTTAGGCCACTGAACCATCTCGCTGGCCCAAAATCCCAGCATTCTACTCTAACTTCCAATCTTATTTTTTCATCCACCCCTCACCCCTAAATCTGTGCATTCACCCACCTTGGGTTTGTTTTTTTTTTAATGCAACAATATAATTTTAAGAAGAAAAAAGGCAAGCATAGTGGTACATACCTGTAATCCCAGCACTTGGGAGGCTGAGGCAGGAGGATTGTTGCAAGTTTGAGACCAGCCTGGGCTACAAAGTGAGCTCAAGGCTCACTTGAACTGTATCACAGTGAGACCTTGTCTTAAAAAGATTTGAAAAGAAAATAAAGAAAGAAAAAGAAAAAGAAGGCAATAAAAAATTATGGGAAAACCATAGGCTCCAAGAGACTGAGAAAAAAGTGAAGCAAACTCTGAGTGATCACCTTGATCTCTGGAAAAATTTCTCTCTCTCTCTCTCTCTCTCTCTCTCTCTCTCTCTCTCTCTCTCAGACTGGGTCTTGCTACACAATTCAGGCTGGCCTTGAACTCATGGAGGTCCTCTTGTCTCAGCCTCTTGGGTGCTGGGACCATAAGCTTGTGTCACCATGTTTGGCCTACTGGCAAAATTTTTTAGCATTTCCCACATTTTTCTGCAGTGAGTTTCTATTAATGTTTTGGATCAAGAAAAAAATTTTTAGGCTGGGCATGTGTATGTCTGTAATTTCAGTACTCTTCAAGGCTGAGACAGGAGGATTCCAAATTCAAACTCAGTCTGTGTAATTTAGAGTGACCCTGTTTCAAAATAAAATTAAGAAAAGTGAGGGCTGGGGAGATAGCTCAGTGGCACAACTGCCTGCATGTTTGTGAGTTTAAGCCCCAGTCTCACAAAAAGAAAAGAATGGTAGCTCAGTACAAGATTCTGTATTCAATATTCAGTATCACAAGAAGCAAAACAGAACAACCACTTTGTCTTTTAGAAAATTAGAATTTTTCCTTTAGTAAGCACCCTGTGATAACTCAATAGAGGTATGTAATGCATAATGATCAAACCAAGGTTTCCATCTCCTCGAGCTTTTTGTTTTGTTTTTATTTTAAAACAGGGTCTCTCTAGTAGCCCAAGCATGGCTGGCCTCAAATTCAAGGTGACCCTCCCGTCTCAGTGGTGTGTGCCACCACATCCAGCTATTTTAGTTTTTTGGGTTTTTTTTAAACTTTATTTATTTATTTATTTAGTTAGTTTGTTTGTATTATGGCTGACTCAGCCCACCCTGGGGGTGGGACTGGAGCAGCATGTGGTGCTGGGGATTGAACCGTGGTCCCTGTGGTTGCCTAAGTTTGCCTCAGCAGGCGCTTTAGACCACTGAGCTATCTCACTGGCCCTATTTTAGTTTTTATTCACATGTGACCCTGTACTTATTTATGTGGCTTGAGGACTGGGGTTATAGCTCAGCAGCACAGCACCTGCCTGATAAGCACAAGGTCATGAGTTCAATTCCTTGTACAAAAAAAAAAAAATCAGATTTATGTGGCTTGGTCTGACACTTCAATGCGTGTAA
>PVKN010008160.1:0-25525 GCA_004027915.1 Capromys pilorides
CTCTCTCTCGTTTCCGAGCTTTTCTGCTTCCTGTCTCCCTGGCCTGGAGAGAATCTGTAAGGGATGGGAAGTGATCGTGGGCGCTACATCTGCTGCCCTCCCCAGAGCCTTGGAATCCCAGGCAGGGCCACTCAGCGAGGGAGTGTCGGCTCTGGAGGAAGGGGAGTGGTCTTTAGTGACCTTTAGCAAGACAAGCCCGGAAGGGTGCTGCTGTAGCTCTTGAGCTGTTTACATGGATCACAGCAGATGAGAGGCCATGACCACAGCGTCAGCATCAGTGAGGAATGGGGGACAAGTTAAGAGGAATCTTGCCAGGCCACATCTGCACCCACCTGCCCTTCCCTGATGCAGGTTCCAACCCACGTCCAACCCACCCCAGTCCCCAAGCCTGCAGCCATAAACGCATAGACGCAGGTGCACAGCCCGCCAGTTTGCAAGCATGACCCCACCATCCACCCCTTTCCTCCTCCCTGCTGCCCTGTGAAGGATTAATGCCTTTTACAGAGTAAAAGCTGAAGGTCCAGGCTGGGATGTAGCACACTTTCCTAACGTGTTCGGGAGGCCCTGGGCTTGATCCTCAGCACCCCACACAAAGAGGAAAAAGAAAATTGGAAAAAACAAAATGATTTATTCAAGGGAACACCAAGGAAATTTGGCATATGGTGAGTGGGACTTACTGGCATGCAGTTAGCCTAGGGGGATAGAAAAATCTAGATGGAAGATAGGGTTCCTGGAAGAGAAGACAGCCAGGGTCCACAGTTCTCATACTCCTGCCTTGTGCCCCTGCAGTACAAAGAACTGGTCAACTACAGTGACATCACGGAGAGCCCCTTCCCAGAGAACTACTTGTGCTCCACAGCCGAGGGACCCCTTCTGAGCTCCTTCAAGGCTGTGTTCATGCCAGTGGCCTACAGCTTCATCTTCCTCCTGGGCATGATAGGCAACATCCTGGTGCTGGTGGTCCTGGAGCGGCACCGGCAGACGCGCAGCTCCACCGAGACCTTCCTGTTCCACCTGGCGGTGGCTGACCTCCTGCTGGTCTTCATCCTGCCCTTTGCGGTGGCTGAGGGTTCGGTGGGCTGGGTCCTGGGGACCTTCCTCTGCAAAACTGTGTTTGCTCTGCACAAGATCAACTTCTACTGCAGCAGCCTGCTCCTGGCCTGCATTGCTGTGGACCGCTATCTGGCCATCGTCCATGCCGTCCATGCCTACCGCCACCGCCGCCTCCTCTCCATCCATATCACCTGTGCAGCCATCTGGCTGGCGGGCTTCCTCTTTGCATTGCCAGAGATTCTCTTCGCCAACGTCAGCCAACCCCAGCACAACGACTCCCTGCCACGTTGCACCTTCTCCCAAGAGAACCATGCCGAAACCAAAGCCTGGTTCACCTCCCGCTTCCTCTACCATGTTGGAGGCTTCCTGCTGCCTATGCTGGTGATGGGCTGGTGCTATGTAGGGGTGGTTCACAGACTTTGCCAGGCCCAGCGGCGCCCTCAACGGCAGAAGGCGGTCAGGGTGGCCATTCTGGTGACCAGCATCTTCTTTCTCTGCTGGTCACCCTACCATATCGTCATCTTCCTGGATACCCTGGCGAGGCTGAAGGCCGTGGAGAACAGCTGCGAGCTGAATGGCTATCTCCCCATGGCTATCACCATGTGTGAGTTCCTGGGCCTGGCTCACTGCTGCCTCAATCCCATGCTGTACACCTTTGCTGGTGTGAAGTTTCGCAGTGACCTGTCTCGGCTCTTGACCAAGCTGGGCTGTACCGGCCCTGCCTCCCTGTGCCAGCTCCTCCCCAGCTGGCGCAAGAGCAGTCTCTCTGAGTCAGAGAATGCCACTTCCCTTACCACCTTCTAAGTCCCAGCATTCCCCCTTTGTTTCTGCTTTCCTTGGAGCATTCAGGGATGCTGGAACCTCTTCCAGCAGCAGCTGGCATCCTAAGAGCCATGCAGGTCAGTGTCCCATGGAGCAACAAGACGAACTAACCCTCCTTGAGGATGTCCCTGCAGCTCTTCTGCCACCCCTGGGGCTGGGCTGAAGCCCAAGGAGGGGAGAGCAGCCGAAAAGCAAAGCAAAGGCTGTCCATGCCCATCTGTATGCCCCTGAGCTGAGAGGACCCCACACACCTTCTCCTGTCCTCACCAGCCAAAAGCACAGGAACCCTTTCTACTTCTAGCCTGGCCAAGAAGGAAAGTCAGTCCCCTCCCAGAATGGCCTCCTCCACCATCTCAGGGCTCCTCACTGTCACAGCCACTCACCTCACTTCTGGAACCATTTGCTCAACAAAGCCAGGAGAAGCTGGGCACCAGAGGATGAGTCCAGGTTAAGGCTGAGCGAGGGATGGCCAGCTGGCAGCAGCGTGGCCTGCGTGTGTCTCAGTCCCTTAAGCGCAGACATTCTGCCAGGACATCAGCCCTTCAGCTGTCTTACCGAGTGGGAAGGCTGGATTGCTTCTCCTAAGTAGCTGCCCTGGCTGTGAGCAACACAGCCCTGGTTCAGCGCCACGTCACTGGGTCCTGGGCTGCAGATTGGGAACCGAATAGAGCCCTGGTCAGGAACTGAGGGAGAGCCAGGAAAGGAATCTGGTAGAAGAATGGAAAACCTCCTTCTCCTGTCCCCAAAGGGGACAAACAAACCCAGCTGTCATCTCTGCCCAGGGACCAGATGGAAGTGGATGGAAAGCTCCCCAGGGTGGACATGAAGAGAGAGGTTCCAGGGCCCCGGCAGGTTCTGAGTACTGATGGGGAGGAAGGCGGCCTTGGCCCCCTTTCCACAATCTACAGGACTTATGAAAACTAGAACAGCAGAGGGCTTCAGGCCGCAGCAGAAGATGCACTTAGCTAAAAGTCAGAATGGAGCAGAGGGGGAGACAGACAGACTAAAGGAGGCCTCTGGGGGTCATCTCATCCAGAGCCCCACCCCCACGTTACCATAGCTAGGGAAGTGTGAAAGCCCAACCTGGTCAGGGAAGTCCCCAGGCCCAGGAAGCTGCCCTGGCCCTGAGAGGATACCACTCAGATGGAACCAGAGGAAGCTGCTCTGTGCTTAGGGAGGCCTGTCAGGCACTTCCGGGCTCTCCTTTGCCCTAGGGCTCAGCCTAGCCGGAAGTGGGGGTCGCATGCCCCCACACACCTGCTGAGGGCCTATCTGGGTTCCCCAGTCCTCAGCCAACCTCCCTGGAGGGCTCCTTGTGGGAAGTCAGGGCCCTTCCTGTGAAATGATGGGGAAGCCCTGTGGTCCCCGTTATTCTCGGTACCGGGAATCAAACTCTGGGCCTCCTGCTTGCTAGGCAGGCGCTGTCACTAAGCTACATCCCCGGCCCTCCCTAGGCATTTTAATGGCAAGCTGGATAGTAGAGGAACCAGACACAGAAGCACAACAGCAACAGGTTGGATTTTGAATTTTCTTTTTAATAAAAAGGCACCTATAAAACAGGTCAATACAGTACAGGCAGCACAGAGACCCCCGGAACAAGCCTAAAAATTGTTTCAAAATAAAAACCAAGAAGATGTCTTCACATATTGTATTTATATATTTATATTTATATATATATATTTATATAATGGTACAAAATGGCTGGGGGTATGGCCACAGATGGAGGAGAAAGGCTGGCCAGCAGAGCTCACCTGGGGAAGCGAGTGGCAGAGGTGGGAGCAGAGGCGACCAGGAGGCAGTGGGTCCCTTGCGGTCTAAGCCCTCTCCTGGGGCAGGAAACACTTAAGACAACTTGGGCAGTCTTGGGACAGGGGTGGGGCTGGGCACAGGGCCCCGACAGAGGCAGGCAGGGCGCCTGGCAGGATGGAAGGCAAGTGCTCCCCTAACAGAGACGCAGGCCATGGCCCCAGGAGACCCAGGAGACACTGGGGGAGTCAGGAGCCCACAGCCAGCCCAAGGAGGAAGTGGTGCTTGACCTGGCTGGCGGTGGACCAAGAGGGCAGCACCAGACTGGAGAAGTGGGCACGATTCCCTTTGTATTACAGCCGCCAAGGGGAGACCAGGCCCTTCAGGTCAGGAAGGCTGGGGATGGGGATTCAGGAGAAGACACCCTGTTCTACAATGGCCCTTGGCTGGGCAGGAGGGACACAGGGGGCTCAGCCAGAGAACTGCCCCACTACCTCCTGAGGCAGGAAAGGAAGTGAGAAAAAGACAAGTTTCTTACTCCTAGGGCCAACGGAGTCAAAACACCTAGTCCCTTATGGCTTCAGCTCTGACCAGTGGGGGATGAGGCGCTCCCGGGAAGGGAGGAGGGGACTGAAGGGAAGCAGAAGCTGCGCCTGGGTGAGCCAGGCACCGACAGATGGCACCCAGCCTTGAGCCCTGGACAGAGGGACTGAGCCAGGGAGTGGGCAGGCAGAGGGGAGGGGCAGGGCAACCTCAGCCCCTCCAGCGTCCTCAGGGTTGGAGGCTGGAGGAAAGACAGACTAACTTGACCAAGCCCTGTTCCTTCCCTTCAGTAAGAAGTAGGTGGCCACCTCTGGAGAAGCCAAGAGTCCCTGGCCATGACCTGGCCCAGGGCTAGGGCACCCACAGACTCTAGTACCACCAGGCCCTCTCTGGCTCCACTCAGATGCTGCCCTTTCCTCTTTTCCTGCACCCCAGACTGGAGACAAAGGGCTTCAAGTTCTGGCTAAGACATAGCAGCAGGGGCACTCAGACCTCTGTAGTGGAAGCCGCCACCACCCTGTGTGACTGGTGTGGTGAACACGCACGCACGTTCTCCACAAGTCACTCAGCAACAAGACAGGCTGCTGCCCTGGGGTGTCTCAGCCCTGCTGGGGCTCGCGGATGGAAGCCTCAGTGGTCTGACCTCAGTTCAGGTGTGGGGCACCTATGTCATCTTACCACTTGGAGAGGGGACAGAAATGGTGTCCTTTATGGACTCAGAGACACTGTACAGCAAGTGGATGTGTAAGCCTGCATGTCTCCGGGTCCAGGGAAATGAAGGGGGCAGTCACTTGAAGAGGGGCAAAGGTTTCTTTTATCCTTTTTATGACTTCTATCAAAACACAGAAATACAGCACACACACAAACCGGCACAAAAGCACAGCGCTCTATTTACAGCTCTGGCTGGCACCTGCCCACCTGGCCAGCCGCCTGCGAGGGGGGTTAGGAGAGGGGGGCCAGCCACGTCAGCAGTGAGAGGGACGAGGCTGGGAAAAAACACCAGGGAAGACAGGTAGGAGCAGGGCACGAGAGGAGAAAAGGAGCTCAGCGCTTGAACAATGACAGCAGCAGAAGGGGGGACACCCTTTCTCGCTCCCCTAAGGACCCAAAGCATAGCTGAGGAGAGGGGCTGCAGAGAAAGGGAAAGCAGAGTCTCCATAGGAATGAGGAGGGCAGCAGGGAAGGGGCATCCTGGTGGCCAAAATGGAACAAACCCCAATCCCCAACTCCCCACCCCACTCTGCCAGTTCCTGCTAAGACGCCAGCACATCTGGTTTCCACAAATGCCACTTCCCACACCAGCCCCCGCCCACCCCCTCCAACCCACCCCTGGACCCAGGCCATCCCAACACTGGAGGGAAGAAACTTTTTAAGGTTAGCGTATGTGCAGCAGCGCCCCACTCGAGCCCCCACAGGGGCTGCTAAAAGGGCAGGTTGGCCATGCTGCCCGGCGCCGGGAGGTAGCCCATCTGGCTGTCCAGAGACACGCTGCGCTGCCGCAGCGGGTGGGACACCATCAGGTTCTGCTGGGGTGGGGGGCCCATGAGCGAGCCCTGTGGGGAGAGCATGTGGGGAGGCTGGCTGTAGACCTCACCCCCCACGCCGCGCTGCTTCATGAGCATGAAATTCTGCTGGGTCATGAGGCCTTGTGGTGGGGACATGACCCCCTGGTGCAGGCCGTGGGGCACCATGCCCTGCTGTGGGGGCACACCTGTCCTGCCCAGCAAGGACATCTGTCCGGGGTGGCACATGGACATGTTGAGCCCCCGCTGGACACCCTGCTGGCCTGGCAGGTTGGGGGGCCGAGAGGGGGTCTGCTCCGCCATCATGTTCTGTAGGTTCATGAGATGCAGATTGGGGGGCTGGGCCTTGGGGGGCTGGTTCTCACTCTTGGGGAAGTACTGGAGGGTGCTGCTTGGCTTCTCAGAAGGGATGATCCTTGACAAGTCAAACTCGGGGATCCCGGTCGGGGTAGGTCGGATCACCTCGCTCAGCTCTGGGTCGTTCAGCACTGACGCCACCCCAGGGAGCACCCCCGGCGGGTATGTGTCGCCCATGCGCCCAGCCATGCCTTTGCCCATCAGGTGCTGCTGGGGGGGAATGGGGCCTGGTGGCTGGCTGGGCATGTCCTCTGGGGGCAGGGGTATGCCCGAAGGGTAGTGCTGCTGCAGGCCAGGCCCCCCGCCACTGCCTCCAGCGGGGGCCAGGGCGCCGTGGGGCTGCTGCAGCCGAGGAGGGAAGGGCACCATCTGGGAGGAGCTAGGCACGGGGCCACAGGGGGCATTCAGGGGGTCTGGGCCCCCTGGAGCCAACAGCATCGAGTTCTGAGGGGGCCCCCCTGCCCCCTGTGCACTGGGGTGTAGAGGAATGTTGGAGCCCAGGGGAGTTGGGGAGGGCAACATGGTAGGTGGGGGCTCATGGGACAGGGGCTGCTGGCCTGGCAGGTTCATGCCTATGGGGCTCTGGGCAGCTGCAGAGTTCAGGTGCATCTGGTTGGGCTGGTTGTTGCTGATACCTGTGAGAAGACAGAGGAGTCAGGCACTGTGGGCTTCCAGCTGGGAGATGTGGGGGCTTAGTCCCTCCCCACTCCCAGGGCAGGTGGTGCCCCACTGCACTTTGCTGAATGACCACAGAAGCAGGAAAAAGTCCTGGGCCTTGCACCCCTAGGCAAGTGCCCTGGGGAAGCATGGAATAGTCAGCGTGACCACAGGGCTGCCGCTACCCATTCATACCCCCTTCTCATTTCTGGTACCCCTTGCCTGTCCTCATACCTGGCCCAGAGCCCTGCGGTGGCGGTGGGGGGGCCAGCAGGGGCCGGTCGGGCAGCAGCTCATCGTCTGAGGTGGCGATGGTCTTGATGGCATTGTGGTACAGTGGGGTGGAGCTGGGCATGGCGTACTTGGACATCTGGGACATCATCAGTGACAGGGGGTTCTGGGAAGGCGTGGGGTCCGGGGAGGAAGTGAATGGCATACTGGGGTTCATGAGACCGCTAGGAGGGTTGGCAGGAGGCACTGAGGAGCTGCTCCGGGGGCCACTGGGCGGGAGGGCACCTACAGAAACCAAGGAGACAGCAGGGCAGTGACTACAGAGGAAGAGTTTGGCTGCTCATACAGGCAAGGCCTGTTCCCCAGACCTCCGGGAGACCCCTCCAGAAACACCCACAGCCCTTGCCCTCGCGTACACCACACCCTTCCCATCTTCAAACAATTCCTGCCTCACACCCTGAACAGAGGGGAGATTCCAAGTCCCAAGTGGGGACACGCAGTCCTACACAACAGCCTACCTCATACCCCTAAAAACCCCAACACAGCCGTCTCCACCTGCCCCACCCAGCACAACCCTCCTACCAGAGGCACCCATCGGAGGCCCAGCACCCGCATGCCCACCTAGCTGACTCACCCTGCTCCATGTTGCCCAGGGTAGAGGAAGAGTTCATGTTGAGAGGCGGCTGCTTATTCTGGGAGACACCTGGGCTAGGCATGGCTGTCTTGGGGGAGGCAACCCAGCCTGGAGAAGGCACCGCCATGGAGGGAGACTTGAGCCTGCTGGGTGAGCCAGTGGGTGAGCGGACACTGAGAGAGGAGCTGAGAACCTGGGGTGACTTGAGAGGTCCCGGAGGGTTGGCAGAAGGCAAGGGCACCATCTGCGAGGGAGTCTGGGGTGACTTGAGGTTGGCAGAGGGCGAGGTGACCAGGGGTGAGTGCACCTGGCTAAGAGTGGGCGACTTCAGGTGCCCCATGCCTGGCGAGCCCATCTGATTAATACTGATGGTGAGGTCTGAAGGCCGTCTGCCCAGCCCCCGGCTGGGGGCTGAATGCACAGACCCGGGAGGATTAGATGCAGCTGGCAAAGGCATGTGGCTAAGCCGGGTGGTGCCCACAGTACCCATAGGCATCGAACCCTGGTCGGGGCTGAACATGTCTTGGGCATTGCCCATATCCTGAGGCATGGCTTGGTAGGGTCCCTGTCCCCCAGAGAATCCCTGCTGGCCCTGGTTGGGAAACTGCGAAGGCATAAGCATCTTCTGTGGGCCACCCATCATGCCGCTGCTGTTCTGGGCCCGAACTCGGGCCATCTCCTCAGGGCTGAGGCCCTGGGGTCCCATCATGTCTCCAGGGCCCCGCATCTTCTGCGACATCAGCATCTGCTGCTGAGGGGTCATCTGCACATTCAGGTTCATGTTCATATTCATGTTCACATTCATGTTCATGTTGAGGTTGCCTGGCCCCATGGGGGGGTCCACCTCCCTCAGCCCAGACTGCCCCATGGGAGGGCTCAGGAGGCCCCGGCCACCACCAAACTCCATGCCCATGGGAGTGCCTGCTAGGCCTTCGCCACCAGCCATCTGCCCGGGGAACATGGTGGGATCCATCTGCCTGTGGGCCTGCATCATCCGCTCCATCTCCAGGCTCTGTCCCATGCCGCTGCCTGCCATGCCCAGTGGGCGCTGCATGCCCATGGATCGCTTCTCCAGCAGCTGGTGTCGTAGCAGCTCCTCTCGGACCCGAGGGGTTATGAATCGCTCTGCCTCACCCTGCCCACCTGGGTAGGGCACAGCATTCTGGGCAAAATTGCCTGGTCCCCCCATGGGAGGCAAGTCGTCCGTCCAGCCCATGCCTGGCCTCACAGGCCTCTGCATGGCATTCATGGGCACCTCCATTGGCATACTCTGCATGCCCCCAAACCCAGGCACCCGTTGCATCTGGTTGCCTGGGAACCGGGGGCCAGGGAAAGGAGGTCCACCCCGAAGCTGCATGGGATCTTGGACATCCATGGGCCCTCGCAGCTGTGCACCCATTCCGGGGGGCCACTGATCCCCAGGCTTGCTGTGGTATGGAGGCGGGGGCCCCCTCACCATCATGCCACCCATGCCCATCATGTCCTGCAGAGGTCGGCCGCCGTGCAGCCCAATCTGCTCCTCCTTCCTGCGCTTCTCCTCGTAGTACTCTTCCTGCAGCTTGCGCCAGGCCACCTGCTCAGGCGTCAGGCTGTCCTGGCCCAGCCTCTGCATCATCATGTTCATCTGCTGCCCCATGTCCCCACCTGGGGGGTGCCCAGGCATGTCATGCTCCAGCGGGGGTCCCCCGAGGCTCTGTGTCTGCGAAATCATGGACTGCAAGGGCTCCTCGTACTTCTTCAGCCCACTGGGAGGGCCAGTAGGGGGCTGCTGAGGGGCAGGAGCAGCTTGTGCTGGAGGGCCGCCCTCCCCTGCACCTGTAGGGGGCCCCTTAAGGAAAGGCTCGGTCTCCCCACTACGGAGCAGCAGCCGCTCAATGTCTCGCAGTGTCTGCAGGGAACGCTCACGATGCTCCAGCTGCTCTTTGGACAAGCCCTCAGAGCCCACGAGGCTGCGCTGCCCATTTCCGGTGGGGGTGGCCTCCCCCAGCAGTGCAGGGCCAGGGGCACTGCCAGGGTCTCCTCCAGGAGGCAGGGGGGTGTTAGTAGTGGCAGCTGTTGGGGTGTTAGGGTGGGTGCCCCCAGTCCCACCACCCGTGCTGGCAGCGCCCACCGAGTTGGGGGCCAGGTCCTGACTGGTGTCCTCAGGAGGCCCCTCCGGGGGTAGTGCAGGGGGGGCACTGCCAGGGGCAGTGGGCGGCGGTGGTGGCAGTGGAGGTGGCTGGGATTGCGGGGTGCCTGCTGATGATGTGCTCAGGGGTAGCGGTTCTGGGGTGGGTGGCACTTTGGGAGCCTGCAGGAAGACAAAGGCAGAGCATGAGACTTGGAAGGGACTTCCCAACCCACCTGATAGCCAGCAGGCCATCCGACTCACCTGGTCCAGCTTGGCCCGGGGCACATTCTGCTGGTGATAGGCAAGGATGGAGTCTGCCCGCCCCTGCAGCACTGCATCTGCAGCCCTGCAGCACAGTATCAGGCATGCAGGGTCAGAGAGGTGGGCAGAAGGGAACCCCTGCCTCACCTGCCCTACCCTTTCCCCTGCTCCTCCTATCACTCCCGAGAGGCACTGGGCAAACAGGCACTTACGTGTTGGCGAGATGGGTAGTGAAGACATACACAAACTGCGAGGGAGGCTTTCCAGAGACACCCCCAGCACTGGCCCCAGGGCCATCGGGCCGAAGCCCTGGTGGGGGCCCATGTGGGGGGCCTGATGCACTGCTCTCACTGAGGGGCAGTTGGGCAGTTTGGCTAGGACCCAGCTGTGGGGCCGCCATAGCTGGATCTGCTACATTACAATCTGCAGGAAGAGAAAGAACAGGGAAAGGGGGTGAGTGGCCCAGACACAAGAGGAGCAGCGGGCGCCTCGGCCGGGAGATGCCCACTGCCTCAGAGTCAGTGCCCACAGGCTGCAGTCTGATGTGTGCACCACCACTCGGGTTGGCACGCTGAGCTGCCCCAGCCCGATCTTTGCACAGAATGGCAAGAGTGGTGGCTGGTGGAGAGGACAGCCACAGAAGCGCATCCTCACTACAGCTCCCAGGAGCCCGACATGTCACAGGATACTGGCAGGTGTGAGTGCGTGTAACCCACACACCCCTGGAGGAACAGATCACACTCGCTTCCACAGGAAGAAATGAGACGGTAAAGACAAGGAAGCTCACCCACACTTACGCAGGACGTCAGTGCGGAATCAGGATTTGAACCCGTGGTGGCCACACCAACCCTGCTAGGCTCTGCTCTGACCCCATCTGCCATGCAAAAAGTGTCTGATGATCCCGACAGGGAAAGGGCAAAGAGGCTGCATGAGCGGGTGGTTCACACAATCAGTGGGTTTTCACCCTAACCCCACCACTAACCAACTTGGTGATTTGTTGAATAAGACATGTCTAAGCTTCCATTTTTTCATCTACAAAATGGAAACGCTGACTCCCTGGCCCTGCAGCACAGGAGGCAGACCAAAGAAATATATTTACTATGTCCCAAAGTAAAAATTCAATCTAAATAGAGATAGAATACAGACAGGAGGGCATGGTGGTATGCACCTGTAACCCCAGGAACCTGAGACTAAGGCACAAATTTAAGGCCAGCTCTTCTCCAAGTATAAACAGGCCTAGGGACACAGCTCTGTCCTCCCTGGATTCAGCTACCTAGGACCACCATCATTGTCACCACTGTTATCACATCATCATCGAGTTAGAAAGTCTACATAGAAAAAAAGCTTTTCATGGGCTCCCAACAACTAATACAGGGGCCGGCCAAATAGCTCAGGAGATTAAAGCACCTGCAAGCAGTCCCAGGGGCTGGGCCTTCCGGCTGAGACTGGCAACTGAGGTTGGGTGGGGTGGGGGGACGCATGCCTGTAATCCCAGCTCTTGGGAGGCTGTAAACATGCTGATCACCGTGAGTCTAATCCAGCAGTGAGACCTGAACACCCTGTAGACCCTTCTCTAAAACACAAATCAATCAATCAATCAACCAACCAACACAGGGGCCAGCAAGATGGCTCAGTGGTCTAAAGTGCCTGCTTAGGGAGCTGGGGAGACAGCTCCATGGCACAAGTGCCTGCCTGGCAAGTGCAAGGTCGTGAGTTTGAATCCCAGTCCCACCAAAAAAAAATAAATAAAATAATAATAATAATGAAGTGCCTGCTCAGGCAAGCTCAGGCACCCGCCGGCGGCACTACATGCTGCACCAGCCCCACCCCCATGGCAGGCTGAGCCGGCCATAAAAAAAATAAAAAAATCAACACAAAACTTCTTGGAGTTTGTTGATTTTTTGTTTTGAGACAATCTCACTGTTGTTCAAGCTGACCTTTGTAGCCCAAAGAAATATATTTACTATGTCCCAAAGTAAAAATTCAATCTAAATAGAGATAGAATAGAGATAGAAGGAGGGCATGGTGGTACGCACCTGTAACCCCAGGAACCTGAGACTAAGGCACAAATTTGTAGCCCAGGCTGGTCTTGAACTCACACCTGTCCTCCTGCTAAGTGCTGGGATTACAGGCATGCACCACCATGCCCGGCCTCTGTTCTGTTTTGTTGTTTTTCCAATACTAGGAACTGAACCCAGGGTCTTCACATTAAACTACACCCCAGTCCCATTTTTTATTTTGAAACAAAGTCTTATTCAATTATAAGTTGCCCAAACTGGGATCAAATCTGTGATTCTCTGATCTCACTCTCTCCGAGTGCTGAGGTTACAGGTGCTACCCTGCTAACACAGATGTCTGTGACTCGTGGGGATCCCCAAGAAGTGTGTATGGATTTCTCCCTGCCAGCAACCAATTTTCCATAGCAGAGAACTCCAGTTAAGCTGCCTCCAATTGAACTATAAAGTTATCTGTTGGAGAAAGTGCCCGACCTCACAGGTTAAGGACTAAGGCCCAGTCGTTGCTCCCACCTCCCATGCGGATCACAGCCCCAGGATGTTTTATCTGGGAATAACCTGTAAATCGGGACTCCCAGGACCACTCCTCAGATACCACTCACTTGCTACAACAGTTCACAGAATCCAGAAATCCTGCCAGTACCAGCTTACCACAAAGGAGCTTACAGAGGGCACTGGGGAAGAGATACAGAGGCAAGTAGGAAGGAGTTGGGGGCTTCTGCACCCTCTTTGGGCACCCTGCCCTCCTCATCTCCACACATTCGACTGTCTGGAAACTCCTCAAAGCCATTCTTTTGGATTTTTTTTTTCTTATTTTAAGCCCTTATTAGGTATAACTGATTAAGTAACTATCCACACTTGATCTGTTCAATCTTTAGCCCTTCTCCCTTCTCCAGACGTTAGGGGTGAGGCAACACCGAAAGTCCCAGCCCTCTATTCCTGCCTTGCTCTTTTCAGGAACCCGTCCCCATCCAGAAGTTCCGTAAGAGCTGCCAACCACCAGTCAACACATTAGCATACAAGACACTTATCACTTTGAAGATTCCAAGGATTTTAGGAGTTGAATGCCAGGAAACAGGACAAAACCAAATATATATTTCACAATATCCCAGGCTGACATACTGGGAACACTCCCAGAATAGACCAGCCACCCTCCACACTAAGAGAAGGTTTATTCCATGGTCACAAGCTTGCCTCTCACACAGTCCTAGCCCAGAAAAGATTCACAGCTGGTCATCAATGAGTCTAGGCAAGCAGGCCGATCCATTCCCATGCCAAGAAGAACAAGTCCAAGAGGCTGGCAGGCAGACAGTAAGTAAGAGCACCTCAGGTAATACAAGACCACTGCCTAAGCAGGCCCAGCAACAGGCTCCTTTGGAAAAGCCTGGCTGGTCCCCCACAATGGCCCTGCCAGAAAAGCAGAGTCAGAAGTTTGGGAGGAAAGTGCACTCAATGCATGGGACTGCCCTGGAAGAGAGAGGTGTAAACGCAGTATGGAACAGGCTTCTGGTGACAGGCCACAGGGAGGGAGGCAGGGCTTACTACAGTGAGGAACTCTGCTGAGCAATGATAATACAAGCTCACTCACTCTACCAACCTGGGAGGTAAAGATTATTCTTACAGAAGAAGAAATTGAAGTCATTTCCCCAACTTATGCAACTAATACGGGGAGTCCCTAGGATGCAAATCCAGGTACACTGTTCTCTGAGTATGGGCCATCAACAACTATGCTATCCTGCCCCTTCATTAAGAGCTCCTCAGAGCTGGACATGGTGGCGCACGCCTGTAATCCCAGCACTTGGGAGGCTGAGGCAGGAGGATCGGTGCAAGTCTGAGACCAGCCTGGGCTAAAAAGTGAGCTCAAGGCCAGCCTGAACTACATAGTGAGACCCTGTCTCAAAAAGACCAAAAAAAAAAAAAAAAAAAAACGGCTCTTCAGGAACGCAATGGCTGTTCAGCTAACGTAGTCGTCGCAGCTGTCGGGTATGGGAGCTTCACAATGTCTTCTTCATACCTTGCTGTGTCTTCCGAGCATCCTACAGTGGTGTAGTCTCAAGTTATAAAAGTGAATTTGGGGTGGCAAGGTGGGGTGGGGAATCCTGATCCAGGAAGCAGTTCCCCCAGGAAAAGTTCTGCGAAAGAACTTTTAGACCACCTACTTACTGTCCACTGTTTAGTCTCGCAGTGGCAAGGAGGACCTAGCACCAGATGGCCTTTGATGTCCCTGCCAGCTGTAAAAGCCTTCTGCATGTGACCCTGCCCAGTATTTGCTGTTTCTTCCACTATAACAGACATCATAAGCCAGGGATATAGCTCATCAGTACAGCGCCTATCTGGCAAGTGCAAGGTCCTGAGTTCAATTCCCAAGTAAATAAGTCTTGTAACGGGCATCCTAATAGGCATTCCCAGGGCCATGACAAAGATTTAAATAGGACATAATCGCTTTTTCTTTCTCTCTTTGCCTTCATGAAACACACGAAGTTTAACATCCTCTACCTTCTTCCTTATGCATTCAAGTTGTCTCTCTCTCTGCCCCAAAAGAAACGGCAGCTGTACCTGAGAAAGATGCTATGTACAGGCTTTTAGGAAAACATCAAATAAAACACATACAGGCTTCGAGGGCAAAAGTCACATCTGGCTCTCTACTGCCACTCATAGAAGGCCCAAATACACAAAGATCACTACAAGAACGAGCAGAGAGGGCCAGGGAGACGGCTCAGCGGCATAAGCACCTGCCCGACAAGCACAAGGTCCTGAGTTTGAACCCTGGTACTAAAAAGGAAAAAAAAGAACGAGCAGAGCACGCACCTACCCATGCCTACTCCCCACGCTGGTGATGAAACCCAGCCACTTACTGGGAGTCCATAGGAGGTAAGGGGGAGCTCCAGGGACAAGGGCAAGTGTTAGCTCATGTCCAGCCACCCAGCTGAGCAAGCTTTGCTTTGGGTGTCAATCTCAGCCCACAGAAGCTGGACCTTCACTGCCCTCCTGATGCTGACCAGTAGGTGGCAGCATAGGCCAGGAATTCATGGGAGAGGTGTAGGTGAGGTGGGCAGGAAAGGGGCCACCTGAGAGAACCTCTCTCCCAGCTAAGTTCCCGCAGACAACCGGAACTTAGAGCACCTAGAAAGCAGGGACAGGGCTGTCACAGAGTGAGAAAGGACAGACTGTGAGGCCAGACTGTGAAGTGACAGCAGAGAAGAAACCTGGGCTCCCAGCACTTGCCACTTCTGGCTCAGCCCTCCAAAGCCTAGGTGTAGAGAGGAGGGCATCCCCAGGACACCACAGGCCACAGCATCTTCGCGTCAGTGGGTAGGTACTCACTGTGGGTGGCCCCGATGGGCTTGTCCTCCTCCTCGCTGTCAGGTCCCGAGCACCATTCATCCCCACTGTACGGCTGCTTCCGCTCCAGCACACACCGCCGCTTACTTCGGGGTGCCACCTCTGCCCAGGCAGGATGCAAGCAAGAGTTAGAGTGTGCGTGCCCACAGGCCCTGTCCTCCTGGACCCTGGGCGCCTTCTCCAAGTGCCTCACCCCAGACCACAGTGGGTACTTCGCCAATCCTTGGCCCCCACCACACCACCATTTGTTTCTGATTTTTCTCTTCAGCCCTGGCTGACTGTCTCCCCTTCCCCACCCCCCACCCCCCCAACACCAAGCACAGCATAATCCTCAACCACAACTGGTTCTAATTAGGGCTTGGGGGGAGGGGGAACCACTGTGTCTCTTCAGGCCCCAGACCCTGTTCCCAAAAGGCTCCCCCCAGCCCCAAGCTGGGAGACAAGGAGCTTCGGGAGGTGTGTGTTCTCCTCATCCCAGGGCACCTCCCTCCTGCTCTGGGGCTGTGGTGGGATGGCAGAGGGGCAATGAGCCGGAAACCCCATCTCTCTGTGTGGCCCTTCATGGGTGGCAGGAGGCTAAGAGAAAGGTGCAGTGCATACATGCTGGAGAGGGGAACGTGGGAGATAGGGTAACAAGAACAGGGACGGTCCCCTGGCCAGTCCGCATCTCGGACTGCAGAGTATGTTATGATCTCAGAGATAAGAAAATGGGGTACCTTTGGCCTCCGAATCCAGGGATGGGGTCCCAGCCTCCCGCTGTTCTCCAGAATCCACGGACACGCTCCGCTCCCTCTTCACCTTGCCCTTGAGGGAGCTGAAGGGGGGCACCCCTGACTGGGGGTTCTTCAGACTTGAGTTGCTAGGTGAGATCTGGTTGGCCTTGGCCCCATGGCTCCCCGCCCCCACACCCTTGGAGCCCAGGTTGCAGGTGGGTCCTTGGTTCACATTCTGGTGCTGGGATTGGGCCCCGCCATTCCCTGTCTTGCCATGATTGGTCAATTTATTTTCTGGGTGCATTGGCTTGGCTGGGGCAGGGGGGCAGTGGCCGCAGGGTGACAGCGGCGGACTCCCTGGAGCTTCTCTCCTCCTGGGGTGGGGTAACCTGGGAGAAGGCAGGAGACACAAAAAGTTAATCCTTCTAGGGGCTGGGCATGCCTGGACTTTAATCACCCACCCTGTCTCACCTGGTGGGGGGTGCTCCTGCCATCTCAACACCATTTGCTATTCCCTACTGGACAAGACTAAATGCTGACACCTGGGGGGTTGAAACGGGGCACCTTCCCGTGTCCCCATCCCAATTCAAACCAAAACCATGATCTTGAGCTGACAGAGTCCTCCCACCTCTAGCCCCCAATATCCATCACAGTGCAAGATTCCTAGGCAATTCCTTTCCTCTAGCACCTGAGGGGTACTTAAGCACCGTCTTTCTCTTCAAGGGTTTGCTTCCCTCGGACTTTCAAGGTCCCAAACCTCAATTCCCACGTGTCCCCACATCATCAGAGAAGGGCCACTGGACAGTGAGTCCCGGACAGTGAGGCCACTGGACTGCTCATGCCCGGCCTCATTCCCCAGGGAACGTGAGGAAATGCATAGCTGAGAATGACACCCACTGGTCCCCACAGCTCCCCAGAGCCAGAGAGGCAGGCCAGAGAAGGGTGGGCTGGCAAGCCCGAGGCAGGCAGGAGCAGGAGGGGGAGGGGAGCGGCGTGTCAGGCAGACCGGAGTGCCGCTCGAAGCTAAGGATTCCTGCAGCCTCGGCTGCGGGCCCTTTAAGCTCCAGCCCGCTTCCCCCACTGCCTCCCCCTCCCCGGAGACCTATTAATAGCCGCTGGAAAGATCACATCACGGGAGAGGATATTTATCCCCCCTCATTCCACACCAGCTCAGATTTATTTCAGCTCTGCTGTCCTGCTGCTGCCGCCTGGCCCTGTCTGCCGGCTTCTGGGGGGGGGGGGAGAAGCAAGCACCCCCCCCCACATACACGCGCGCTCGCGCGCGCGCGCACACACACACACACCGGTTCCCACCTTCAGCTAGTCCGAGGCGAGAGGGCGCCATCGGACCCCACAGTGGGGATGTCAAGGGGGTCCAGCCCTACTGTTTTAAGAGCTAGAAGGGAAAAGGGTTAGTAGCAGCCCACGCCGGCTGCCAGGTCCCTCTGCCTCCTAGTCCAAGCACTACTACGGCTGGCGGCGGTCCTGCCTGGGCCGGGCATTCCCACCCTAGCCTTCAGCCAGGTGGTCTGGGAGCCAGCTGCCTGGGAGGAGCTCGGTCTCCAAGCCAGCGCCGCTCGGCCCCTTCACCACCGGGCCCTTCCCTGCCCTTCCCCGCTCTCCACACGCACGTCCCGCCCTCCACGACACCCACACACCTTGTCTTGTTAGCCAGGATCCTCATGGCTCCCACACACAGTGGGGCTACGGCCCCCGTGCGTGCCCCGGGCCCAGCCAGGTACTCGGTACTGGAGCACGGACTGCAGCAACAAGCCCCAGAGAGAAAACTTGTGACTTGGGGAGGAGGAGGGAGAAGGGAAGACCCAACAGCCCTGCAACTAATGAACTGGAAAGGGTAGGATGGGACTGGAAAGGGACGACTGGGAGATGGGGTCTCGATCCCCGTAGCCAGTCGAATCCCCATGCCTCCCGCACCTTGCCCTCGGGGAGCTTGCAGTCTGCAACAAGCCCCTCCCCGCCCCCCAGGGGCTGCAGACGCAGAGGTCACTAATAGGCTGGGCCGCGGAGGTGCCGCGTGGGGCGCACGGGCCCCGGGCTACTCCGGCTCCTGACACGCCCCTCGCCCAGGACTCGGGAATCCCTCTCGCCCCGCCCCACGCAGGGCCCTGCCCCAGGGCGCTCCAGCCGCGAGGCAGCCGGGGTGGGGGCCCTGGCCCGCCCCGCCCCCAGCTCCAGGCCTAGCCCGTGCCCATCCCAGCAGGCCCGGGCGGGCAGCTAGAGGCCTGGCGGGGCCCCGGGGCTGCAGCTGGGCTCTTCTGGAGACCAGTAACGCTGGCTCAGATTCCTCCCCGACCGCAAGAATGCAGGAGCCTCCCCTCCCCCCGCGCTGCACCCCACCCCGCCCCCCTCGGCAGAGCCTGAGCGGGAGGCAGCACGAGTGAGCGAGCTAGCAGCGACAGAGCCAGCGAGGCAGCGAGCGAGGAGCGAGGCCGGCAGGGCTGCAGCGTGGCTTCCGGGCCCGCGTGCAGGGCAGACACGCCGGGCAGAGGCTCGACGGCTCCCGGGTGCAGAGGGGCCCTGGCGCAGAAACCCACAAGTACCGGCACCCTGACACACACACACAGCTCACACATGGACAGGGAGACAAAAGACACGCGGGGCGCCCAGGAAGCTAGAGGCGGCCCAGAGGGGTGCAGAGCCCTGGAGCGCTGCGGGCGGAGCGGTAGCGGGAGTTGGTCGGCGTGTGGAGCAGAAGCGAACACAGAGGCCCGGCCACGAGGGAGCCATAGAAAGTTGTTGAGCCTGATAGTCACAAAGAAACCACTCCGGGCTGTAGGTGCGCCGACAGACAAACTTACACAAACACAGACGCCTCGCCCAACAACCTGCGCTCACACACCCCCCTCCCCCAGCGGCCGGTCCTGGTAAAAGGTGGAGGGAAAGGGAGGTGTACAGGGTCCAGGAGCCGCGTCTGGTGACAAACCTGGCCAGACACACCTGAAGGCTACACCAGGACCTCAGGGTGAGGGAGCCCCACGTGGCGCCCTGTGGGAGTCTAGCACTAACCTAACCCAGGAGCACCTAGGACGGGCCTACTACAGCCTGTCTTGGGGGAGGAAGGCTGCGCAAGGAAGGTTCCAAAGTCCGCGCCTGGCTCGCTGCCCCCACCTCCTGCATCACAATCAGGAAATAGCAAGGAAGGAGGCAGGGACACCTAGGCTTAGAAGTGGGCCTGTGCCTGTCACCTTCACACTCTGGCTGATTCTCAAAACTACCCCTACTAAACTATGAGGAAACTCAGACCTGGAGAAAAGAAGTGATGTACCCCTTAGGTCACTAGACAGACGTGGGAGTGTCAGGATGCCCACTCCAGGCACTGCAGTGGCACCTGGGAGCCTACCCCAAATAGGTGGGCATCTCATGTTTCAGCTGATGCAGGGAGAAGGGTGCAGGACAGGGCAAAGGCCCCTGTCCTCTATTTACAACCTCAAAAGTTGAGGACCTAGCCACACCTGGTGGCTCATATCCTATAACCCTACTTGCAAATCCACAAATAAAAGAAAAAACAGTGCTCGCCAGTCGTGGTGGCGCACGCCTGTGATCCCAGCACTTGGGAGGCTGAGGCAGGAGGATCAGTGCGAGTTCGAGACCAGCCTGGACTACAAAAGTGAGCTCAAGGCCAGCCTGAACTGCATAGCGAGACCCTGTCTCAAAAAAAAAAAAGGGGGGTGAGGGGGGTGCTCAGTATAAATGCTTTTGGTTCAAACCCTGGTACAAGACAAAAAAGAGGGGCCTATCATATTTGCAGAGGGTGCTAGAAAATTCATCCAGTTAGTGCCCCCAGTAAGGCCAAGGCTTCTCAGAAGAATCTTGAGAGTTCTTTCCCATCTAGGACTCCACCCCCTGCTCCCACCCAGCCGCAGGGCGCAGGGCAAGCTGAGTCAAGCATGGATGAGTCAGGACTTTCCCATCTCACACCTCCCCCCTCTGCCCCTCAGGAGTCCCCAGTTCCCAAAGACCCCTCCTACTCTACACTCAGTCCCAGGAGACACCTGCATGATCTGGTCTGGCCGTGGAAGGAGGGCTGCTGTGTGCCAGGTAGTTTTTAATCCTGATGAAGGGGCCTTCCGGGCACCAGGCCAGCAGCCCCTATGATGAAGGACAGGCCTGGAACTCTGGGAACATGGTGATCTTAGGAGGTGGGGAGGGGAGAGCTGGTGTGTGGTCACAAACAGGGAGCAGGTGCGAGTCACCTGAGTGAAAGGCCAGGCCTGTACCCAAGAGAATGTGCCTTGAGGCAAGGTGGCTGAGGCATAGAGCCTGAGATCATTCATTTTCCCCCTGCTGTGTAACACAGGGGTGGGAAGCCCAAGCCTGCCTGAAGCCGCCTACAGGTTAAGGTGGGCTTGACCTAGGCTGGAGGACAGACAGGAGGGAGGCTACAGTGCCCACAGCCTCCAGTAAGATGCACCGGCTCGGCCCTCCCCCCACCAGCTGTCACAGGTAGGGCAGACATTCCCAGGCCTGTTTCCAAGTATGGAGCCCCTGCTTGGTTGACTATGTGTCTGACTGCACTGCTCAAACCCACCCCAGAGGGAGAGTCAGCTCACTGGGAGAGTGCTTGGCCTTCAGAGAGGCCCTGGGTTCCTTTCTCACCACTGAAAGGAAAAAAAAAAAACTGTAAGAAAAGTGTTTTGGGCCCTGCAAGATAGCTCAGCAGACTAAGCACCTGCTTCGGCAAGCACAGGCCCAAGGGTTCAATCCCCAGTCCCACATGTCATGCTGGCCCCACCCCAAGCACACTGAGCGGGTGACCAAGTCCGGGTGTGGTGGTGCATGTCTGTAATCCCAGCGCTAAGGAGGCTGAAAACAGGAGGATCACTATGAGTCCGAGCTGTGTAGTGAGATCCTGTACCAAGTACATAAAAATGGAAAAAAAAAAAAAGCCGGGCGTGGAGATGCATGCCTATGATCCCAGCACTTGGGAGTCTGAGGCAGGAGGATCAGTGTTTGAGACCAGCCTGGGCTACAAAAGTGAGCTCAAGGCCAGCCTGAACTGCATAGCGAGACCCTGTCTCAAAAAGACAAAAAAAGAAAAATGCTTTGGAAGTCAAGAGTGGTGGTATATGCCCATACTCCCAGCACTCTAGAAGGCTGAAGTATGAGACTCACAAGTTCAAACCCAGCCTGGGCAACTTAGCAAGATCCTATCTCAAAAAGGAGGTGGGGGCGAGGCTAGGAGTGTAGCTGAGTGCAAAAACGTGGGCTTAACCGCCAGCATTGCAAAAGCGCTTGCAGGAGCAGGCCCCTGGCACCTCGAGGAGGAGAAAAAGTGCAGCCAGGACTCCTTGTGTCCCCAGGAAGGGATGGGATCCTACTGGAGACAACAGGGATGAGATACATGGGCTCTGACTCAGCAAGGTGTAGTCCCTGAGAACAGTCTCCAGTCTCGCGTCCCCTTTCTCCTGGGTTTTCTCCACCAAGCAGGTCACTTCCTCTTCCTGAGATAGTGATTCTGCCAACCAGTGAGGAGAAGGACTCCTTGCCCAGCAGGAAATCTGCTCAGGGACAAAGGTGTTGTTTGGGACCCTCAAGGTGGGGACTTCCCTGCCTGGGTTCCTAGCAGCTAGCAGCTCTCCTCACTTCCCCCCACCCCCTGCCGAAGGACATCATGCAAATCAACCATCCTTGCCTGGGAGTTTCCAACCCCGCCCCACCTGTAGCCTCAGGGTAAGGTCAGGCAAAGCCAACCCCACGGGACACAGAAATTCCGGCTCCCAGACCCTCAGAGTACAGATCTCTGAAGGGCCAGGGCTGGCTGGACATGAGGGAGCCAGCCCTTTCTTGCCTGCGGTCTCTTTTGGAGCCCGTGAGCACTACTGGCATTGCCTGGACAGACCTGGGGTCACCTCACTTCTCTTGGTTTCTTCAACCCATGACGAGCAGGGCCAGCCCTTGAGAAATAATCATGCTCTGGCAGTAGGGTGCCCCCAAAGATTGCTGTCCAATCCCTGGCTGTTCCCTCCCCCACTGGGGAGGGCTGAGGAGGAGGTGGGGGGCACAAGGAAACAAGACAGGGCAGGAAGCCCAGGCAGGCGGCGGGCACTCTAGGCCAGGCACAAACAGCCAACACAGGAAACCACAGCCCACCCCCGCCCACCCCACCCACCCAAGGCTCTGGGAGAAAGGAGCGCCAAAAGCCTGGTACCCCAACAGAAGCCAGGGCCAGGGGTTAGCCCAGGGCAAGGGAGGGAGGAGCTTGAAACTCTCCAGCCCTCTCTGAGCACCAGACACTACCTGGGGATGGGGGAGAAGAAAGCCTGGCTGGCAAGGATGGTGCTACCTCTTTAAATCCACCGAAATCCTGAGCTAGGCCCAACCCAGCTCTGGTTTCACAGGAAGGAAAGGCGCTCAGGAGCCAGTAGGGCAGGCGGTGGTGGCTGGAATTAGCCCCACCAGCCCAAATATATCTGGTCTCCGCCTGCCACCCCACTGGCACTTCCTGCTCCCTGGCACCTGCACCCGAGTGGGGGTGGGAGAGGGTCTAGGTGCTCCTTGTATTCTGTAGGACACCCCTTTCTTCCTGTTACTGCATGCACGTGGGTAGGCGGTGACTTCCCAAGCCTGCTTCCCGCAGTAGGCAAGGCCCAAGCTGAGGGCAGCGGCCTGTGGGCATCACCTGGCCTTGGTCCTCCAAGGGGTTAATCTGGCCCCCCGTTTAGGGGGGTAGGGGTGGCCGAGGAACCTCCTTCAAACTGCCTGGCTGCTAGGAACAATGGATCCATTGTGGGAGGAGTGGATGCGGGCAGGCTGCTGGCACAGCCTGTGCACCGTGGGGCGTGGGGCGGGACCTCACCCAAAGCCTGCCCTCTGCCTGCCTGCCTGCCTGTGCACTCAGCTCTCTCCCAGGTAAGGCCAGAGGCAGGCACATCCTTCCACTCCCCTCGCCTCGCCTTGCCTGCCTGGCCCCAACTCTTGGCACCAACAGCAACTGGGGGCCATGGCGCTCTGCCCACACTGACATCCAGACTGCGATGGCCCTCCAGGAAGCAGGGGCATGTGGGCCAGGACGGGGTGGGGGTGATGAGACAGGATGTATGCCTGTGATCCTCCTGCAGGGGAGACAGGAAGGCCAAATGGGGTTTCTGGTGTCAGTCTTGGCACTCTCAGACCAGGAGGGCTTAGGGGACTGGGAGGGCAGTGGTAGGCAGGGTCCCTGCCTGCAGGCCCTTTTTCACACCCATCCAGTGGAGGGGCTCCCTGAGGAGCTCTGGTGCCCAGGGCAGCCTCCTAGAGACTGAGTTTGGGACCCGGCAGGCACTGTGGAGCAGCGCAGCCCGCCAGCCAGGGTGCCAAGCACACTGCCCCTTCTTAGCTGTGGGACCTTGTCCACCCCTTTGCCCCTCTCAGCCTCAGTTTCCTCATTGGCAAAATGAGGATAATTAGCTGGGCATAGTGGATTACATGATCCCATGCCTATAATCCCAGTACTTGGGAGGATGAGGCAGAAGGCTCACTGCAAGTTCAAGGCCAGCTTGGGCTACATAGTAAGTTCAATGTACCTAGCAAAACCCTGTCTCAAAAAAGGGGTAAGTTTTTTAAAAGGGGGGGAGGGTATAATTTGAAAGAATGAGATAACTGTAGTGAAACTAACAATGCCTAAGCTAACTAGCTCTCAGAACCTCACCTCTGGCCTTGATGTCACCCTACTGTATCCCTTGCCATGGCACTCAAATACATGGGCACGTGGTCAAGATGCATTTGGTGAACATAGGCATCACCCAGATATTTGCTCTTACGGGGCCCAAGTATCTGCAAATACAAAGGACAAGGCTCTGCCTGCCCTCCTTGAGGCCAGCTCCCAGTGCAGGCTCACCTGGGCCTCCCTGGCTTCCCTGACACACTCAAACCCAGAGCCTGAACAGAAAGGCTATCCGCGTCTCAGCCTCAGGTCTGTGTCTCAAAGCCCCAGGAGCCAAGAGGACAGGGACTGCACTTCCACAGGGCCCATCCTCCCCCCAGCCACCCACTGGCTGCCCAACCTTCAGCAGCCACCTTGTGGGACTGGGCTGGAGGAAACTCGGCTATTCTCTTGCCAGGGACCTCTTTAAAGAGCAGATGAGCTGGGAGAGAAAGAAAAGCAACTGACCAGTGGTTCTGGAAAGTAGGAAGTTCAGGGGGAAGACCTGTTCTCTTTTGACTAGAGAAGATTATACCTCTTGGGGTGGCCCCACAATCCCCCAAAGGGTTAACAAGGTCCTAAAAATAACCTGCTCCCAGCTGGACCCGCTGATCGGAACCCTCCAGCCATCTGTTCCCATTTTCTCCTGTTCATACTGGAACATCTGAAACCAGCCCCAGAGCCCCAGCCCAATCCCAAAAATAGCCCCAGCCTGCCCAAGGAACAGGCCCCAGAGGCTGGGCATGGAAGGCCTGGTCCACCCAGCAGTGAGGTACAGCCCAGGTAGACAGTGCTCCCTCATGTCCCAGGCCCACGGGAGGGAATGTCCTCTCTGTGCCAGAAAGGTGGGGAGCGGAGCCAGGGACTCTGACCCATGGCACCTTGTACCGGCCAGAGGGCATCTCTCTTGGGCTCGGGCCTCAGACTCAGCAGCCCTGGTACCCAGACACCTCTACCACTCCTAATCCCAGGAAGATAGAAATACCTGTTGGCCGGCCGCAGGCACACCCTAACCTGCAGTATGCTGGGGACTTCCCAGCCCTCCCACCACCCCACTGCCTTCCCAGGGGCACTCGCAGGCTCCCCAGCCCAAGAGACACAGGGCTAAAGCTGGACTCCACAGCTCTGCCCACACACACTCCTACAGCCTCACGATAGGTTCCAGGGGTGCCTTCTGAACATCGGAGACACTGACATGACTGTTCCGCATCCAGCCTGGTGTGGTCCCTCCCTGCCCGAAGTGCTGGGCATGCCCACCTGGACTTCTCCACATAGCACAGGCCCAGATACTACCCCTCCACATTTGGGGAACTGGCCCAGTGGGGAATCCAGAGGACCTGAGATCTGAGGCACCTAATAGATGCCATCTACCCCACAGCCCTGCAGTGCCACCTTCTCAAGGCAGGTCCCTGACCCCTAGGTCCAGGAGACGAGGGGACTATCAAACAGCAAATACTGTAATCCCAGCACTGGGGAGGCTGGGGCAGGAGGACCAGTGCAAGTGCAAGTTCGAGACCAGCCTGGGCTACAAAAGTGAGCTTAAGGCCAGCCTGAGCTGCATAGTGAGACCGTGTGGCAAACAAACAAACAAACAAAGAACCCAGCAAACACTGCAGCAATGGGGTGGAGGTAGAAGGGCGCTGAGATGAGGCAAACAGCCCAGCTGGGGGTGGGTGTCTGTGCCTGGGGAAATAGGGAGGGAGGTGTACCCTCAAGCTCCCCGGGTCCAGAGCTCTCTATCTGGAAAACTTGCAATCAAGTGTCAGCTGACGCTAGCAGTAGGGAAACTGAGGCAGCAAAAGGGGGATCTGGAAAGGTATGAGAATCCAGGACTGCAAAGTGCTAGAAAGGCGGCCTCTTTTCCATGCCCACAGTT
>PVKN010008161.1:0-25521 GCA_004027915.1 Capromys pilorides
TTTCTCTCCTGTGCATTTTTCTTTCCCAGATTCTCTTTTTTCTCCTTCTTCTGTAATTCAATTTTTATGCTTATTGATTTCATCATATCATCTCATCTGAAGAGAGTCTCAGGCTTTACATCCTTCAAAAGGCTGTAAACCCTTGAATCTTACTAGATGCTGTTCCCATCTTTCAAGACCCTTCCAGTTTCTATCAGCTTTTCAGGACTCTCTTGTGCCTCCAAACAAATGTATATATACCAAAATTTTATAATTGCTAGTTGAAGGAAGCTTAGTCTGCCTGCTTTTTCCCAACATTTGAGTGTTGGCTCAGTGTTGGGACTTGTTGGTTTCTCAGTGGTCCCTGGGTGAAAATGGTGGGGGAGAAATTTAGATAATAAAGACAGGAGATAATAGCTGGGTTCAGGTGGTGGTCCATTGCCTAACTGACAAATGATCCCAAGGAAAACAGCGAGGGGCATTTATTTACACAGTTGCAGAGTATCATGAGACACAAGGTTGCCTAGCAACTAATGGTTGATATTGTCCAGGCAGGATGCTTTTCTCGAGTGAGGTAGCTTGATTGCTTTAGGCACTCAGGCTCTGTCCTACCCTCACACATATGAGTAATTTCCAGCTTTAGTGGCTTCCAACATTCAGTTTTACAGTGATAAATATATAGGAGAACATAAAGAGAAAAAATAAGTCTGCCTGGGACACAGTAAATGCTATATAAGTACTCACTATTGTTGTTTAGATAGTACTGTCCAATAGGACTTTTTGTCATGTAGAAATTTTGCAGTTGAACCATACAATATGGCATAGATTAGCCATGTGTGGTTGAGTGTGTTCATCTGTTTGTGTCATATAGTGAAATACATGACACATACTATATATTAAGAAGCAGAGACTTGTCAGCTAATAGTTTTAGAGACTCAAAGTCCAAGATCAAGGGGTAGTGGGAGAACACCATTGGTTTGGTCTCTCTAGAACATGGAGCATCACATAATGGTAGGAACACATGGTGGAGGAAGGATCCCAACCCGGAAGCATGAAGCAGAGAGCATGGCAGGAACTATAGTTGCTCCTTTCATAATATGTCTCTCACAAGAATTGTCAGTGGGCTTCATGAAAGATGTCTCACGACACTAGTGTGGTAGGGAGTTCCCACCAAGCCCCACTCTCCAACGGTTTCACTGCCTCCAATTACCTCGAAGGTGTATAGCAAGCCCTCAATCATACTGAACCTCCCTGGGCCAACCAAACTACACCAAAACCACAGTACTGAGTACTGGAATATGGCTATATCTGACTGAGGAATGAAATTTAAAATTTTATTTAGTTTTAATCTACAGGTCACAAGTGACTAGTAGCTCCTTTATTAACATGGATCTAAGTCTTGGAGGAGAGGATAGGCCTGGAGCTATCATTGGAATTAACACTTATGGTTGATAGGCAAAGCCTAAGAATGAAGAGATAATTATTAGAATGGAAAATGAAGAAGATCAAGAATCAGAAATTGGAAGGTGAGTCAGAGAAAGAACTGGACAAAATGATTAATAAAAGAAGTCAAAAGGAGGCCATAAGAAAACCAAGGAAGAGTTCTTAGAAGATAGGAAGAAGTTGCTAGTGTTAAATATCCCTGAGTGATTCATTAAGATGAAAACTGAAAATAGAACTTTGACTTTGACCATGGCTGTGTGCTCCAAGAAGGCAACTTCACAGGTGATGGGATGGGGGGATCAGCTCACCAGTGTAACACGATGCACTCTGTAACTCTTGCAGCTTTTCTGATGAATCCATGCCAAAGACCCTGCAAAAGCATTAGCTTAGAGGCAAAACATGAGTGCTTGAAGACAAGAATATTTCACTACCCCTTCTCACGATTCATTTTGAAAAATTAAAAAGACAACACTATCTGCAGTGCTTTTTTAATAACATGTCCCTAGAAGACATTGTTAGAAGGCACCTGAAGAATTATGGTTGTTGTTCCCAAGTTAAAATGTTAATATGTGAGTCAAATTGATGGCTTTTGAACCTGAAAGATCAAATAGTTTCATTTAATTGTATTAATCAAATTGATTTTAAGCCAGTGGAATTATTTGCAGTGCTTAAGAAGTCTTTATTCTCTAACCAAGTGAGATAAATGGGTCATTTTGGGATTTGCAGCTGGCGTTTCCTTTTATGACAATACATTGGGAATGAAGTCATTTGTCCTAAAGAAACTCTCTCAGCAAAGGTTCACTAAACCTGTCTTGATTAATTTTCAAAATCACATGAGGAGATTTCCTATTCACCCTCTCAAGGGGTGATTTGATCAGCTTCACACGACCGCACAATCTGCATACTGCTATTCAAAGCTTCTACAGACCAAAGTCGTTCAAAAAGGTCTGATGGAAATGATCGGCGAACTAAATTTTAATATGATCTAAACTTGTATGGTTTGAATTACTGCATGCTTGAGCTAAATGTTCTAATGCATATGCTCATATTATTTACTGAAAAAGTGTCAGGCATCAAATACTGGCTCCTTTTGCCAGTGAGAAACACTGTGGCAGAACACAGAAAGGTAATTGAAGCTAAGGCAGCAGACATCTGCAGAAAGGCTTTCACCCTAGTGCTGGGAACTGAACCTGGACCTTACCCATGCGAGGCAAGTGCATTACCACTGAGCCCTCTGCCCATACCCCACTGCAGAATTATTAAGATTTTCTTTCATTCCTGTTCCTATTCTTCACTGCTATGGTAATTATCATTGCACTATGGCAGTAATATGGATGTAAGTAATTTGCATTTTCAGTTTACCGCAAAATTATATGATTCCATATTAATTCAAATGGCTTTTTCTTCTTTGTTCTTATCTAAAGCTTTGCTTTCCAAGTAGGGTCCTTGCGCAGCTGCACCAGAATCGGTTGGTAGCTAGTTAGAAATGCCTGTATTCCGTCAAATCAGTTGCTGATTCTCACGCCCATCAAGGTCAGGATGCATTTGCTGAAGGGGCTTGTCAGATTTAGGAGAGTGGTTTCTTTCCTGGGCTGCATATTAAAATCCCCTGGGGCTCATTTTTAGCATAAGCTATCTTGGGGTCCAATCATAGGAATTCTAACTTAATTGACCTGTCAGTGGGCCTGAGAATCCTAGAACATTAAGACTTCTATAAGTGGTTCAGGGCTGCAGTCCTGAGACTTACTATTCAGGGCAATGTTGCATCTGGATATGCCTCCTTTCACATATAAAATTCTTAAATCTAATCTTAATTTTTATTGTTATATTTTGCAGCACATAACAATTGCATTCATTTTAAGAAATTTTGTAAATATATTTAGTGTCAAGAAAATTGAATTTGTCATTTATAAAACAACAGACTATAGCTTTTAAAATATGGTTATTATCTTTGTTGCACAAGGGAAGTAAAAGAATTCAGGATTTTTCTCATTTTACCCATCCACCTATTAGTCAAATAATTTTCTTTTCAGAACAAACGTTCTTAACCTCATGCTTAACTGATTCTAAGTTAGTTTTTTGTTTTAGGCTTTGATATGTTAAAACCTATAAGGGAAGAAAAAAGATTTATTTTTTGTGTTAGTAAAATAAATATTCCAAATATCATAAGAAAAAAGAGTTTCTAGTATGAAATTCAAGGCATCCATGAAAATAAGCAAGGTCACCAGACAAAATATGGCAAGCCAGGCCTGGGGATTTGGCTCAGTGGTAGAAATTTTGTCTAGCAGACACGAGGCCCTGGGCTTGGTCCTCAGCACCAAAAAATTAAAAGAATCATAAAAATAAAAATGAAAAATAATAGACAGATAATGAATATATTTAACTCAATAATTGATTATTTTTAAAGCATAGGTTTTATTTAAGTAGCTCTCATGCAAATACATGTGATATATATTTATAAATCCTAAATCTGTCAACACCATGAAATAGGCTATGCAAAACTAAGAATAAATTATAAATATAACTAAAAGTTAGAACCTATGTGATACATACCTATACCTAACATAAACTGGCTTTCGGGAGATATTTTGCAATTTAAATCTCTTTGAGGAGATGTTGGAACACATAATTCTATACATTATTATTAACATTATACTTATAACTTTTATTAATATTAACTTTTGTGCAAAAGCGAAGCACCATAATATCCTTGAAAGAAAAAAGAAAGATATAAAGAAGAAGAAGAAGAAAAAAAAAGCCCTACCTAGGTATTGGAGATCTGAGGTGTTGGGAAAACTTTTCAGCAGCAGAGGGCGCTAAAGTCTCACTGATGAGTCTCAAGTCGCACCTGGTCTACATACTTTTGTAATGCTTTGTGCAATTTAGATTTTGTTTAAATATTTATTTGGATCTACTTCGCCATGCAGTGGTGCAAAAGCAGATTAGAAACTAAAAGCCGGTTTAGAGTACTGTTCAGCATTTGCATTTCCTCAAAGGTCACATTTCTTTTGCCTAAGCTTCTTGGCCAAAAAAATACTTTAGGTCGTTTTGACGACGGAAAGCACTGCGCCTCCACTTTTTGCCCAATGCCTGGGTCTCTGCACCTGCCCGTGACTCTGCGAGGTTGTTCATAGGTCTAATTCAGAGAGGTCCTGATGGGCCGAGGTTTATCAAGGTAAGGAAGTGAAAATCTCAGCTTGGGTGGGAGCCCTACCGGGCTGACTTGGCAACTGAAACTGTCGGATGTCACAGTCCACGATTCTGGCCCCAAATGCACACGCTTACACAAAGCTGTGCACCAGTCTAGCGAAGTTCACGCAATTTTGTTTTCCCCTTAGTATTGTCTTCAAGGACAAGGAGGAAACATTCCTTTTGGCTTCCTTTGTGCTTGCCTTAGCGTTTTTGTTCGTGGGGTTGCTTAACGGGGAAGGTGAGTTCTGGGAACTGTGTCACTATAAGATGACTCTGCTTTTGTGTGAACATCAGAGAGTGCACTTACACAAACCTAGATGGTCCTGGCTACTTTGCGTACATGCTATATTGTTCCTAGGCTATAAACTCGTAAACGGTGTTACAGAATTAAACAATGTAGGCAACTCTAATACAATGGTATGTATTTATGTCTACAAATATATATAAACATAGAAAAGATACGGTCACCCAAAGGTATGTATTTATGTCTGTAAATATATACATAGAAAAGATACTGTAAAAATCCCAATTAATAACATATTCCAGCTCCGTTATGATCTTATGGGACTGCTCTTACACATGTGGTTTGGGTGGACTGAATCGTCGTGACGCGTTGTAGGGCGGTAACATGCAGTGCACTGACCATATTTGATTTCATTTCCCTGTCATGACAGCTCTGTGAGTTAGGTGTTATTGTCATCTGTTTACAGATGAAAAAATAACTGAGGCTGGCAGAAACATGTGTTTCTGGGGACACTATTCTTGCACAGAGGGGGTGCACTTTCTCAATTTTGGAAAATGTTCCAAACTTTAACCTTCTTTTAGAATTTCACTATGCATAAAAATGTTTTCATAATAAATTTTGCTGCAAGAAAACTTATTTAATTATAACTTAATTTTTTTCCAATCTTAGCTAATTAAAGAATGCTTGATCTCTCCCCACTTTCTGGGGCAGTCCTGGGGTCTTTGCACTGAGATCATTACCTCTTCCTTTTTATTTTTTATTTTTAGACAGAGTCTTACTAACACTAAATTCCCCAGGCTGGGCTTGAACTTGTGACCTTCTTACCTCCACATGGAGCTCACCCTCCTTTTTTGAAACAAGGTTTTACTTTTTAGTTCAGGCTGGCCTTGGCTGCTCACCAACCCTCCTGCCTCAGCCTTCTGAGTGCTGAGATTACAGGTGCACACTGCCTCATCTGGCATTTTCCCTATTTTTTAGTAGAACAGCTATCAACATCAGATGATTAAAAGTCATGCAAGACACAAATCTTTCTTTTTCTGCTTGTGGCTGGCTCAGCCCACCCTGGGAGCGGGGCTGGCGCAGATGTGGTGCTGGGGACTGAATCTCGGTTCCTGCCCGCTTGCCTAAGCATGCCTAAGCAGGCGCTTTAGACCGCCTGCTATCTTGCTGGCCCAAGACACAAACCTCTTGTAAGACACATTTTCAGAAATGTGTGTCTAATGAGTAAATACAGGGGATGTGTTTCCTAGTAGGAATTAAGAGGAGTTAGTTAATCATTATCATCATGATCAGAAAACATGTGTTTAGCACCCTTGATTTGTAGGACATTGGGTTAGGATAAAGAAATATGACACAGATATCTGGCATAGGAAGAGGAATTTGCAGTTTAGAGGAGGAAGAAATAATTCTTTCGATTTGTGTAGGAATATAGCTGTAGTTCCCGTGATCTTATTTTTGTAATTTTTAGAGTAGGATGGTGGTAATGAATACTCGGGTTTTCAATGATTTCTCAGTGTGTGCCTTGGTAAGCAATGACCATTTTAATTCATCAAAGTTCAGATGTTAGTAGGATGGGCAATTTAAGAATCATGCACCTTGGCCCACCTGGGAAAAGGGGCCTCCTCCTTTGCATGCACAAGAACTCTCTCTCTCTCTCTCTCTCTCTCTCTCTCTCTCTCTCTCTCTCTCTCTCTCTCTCAGCTTCTCACCAGTGCATCACATTCTCATGCAATCGAATGGTGCAGATATTCAGATCATGGGATTGGTCAACAGGTTTGGAGATTAGGTGTCTTCTGGTAATTTTGCTTACTGGGGAGTGCACGCTAAGTTTTCACCAGTTTCATACCACCAGTTTTTCTTCTCTAGAGATGTAATGTTATTTCCTGCCACTCTGAATTTTTTTAAAGCATCTTTTAAAAACCTTGTCAAGCAATGTAGCGTATTATCAACCAAGGAAGTGCAATTAGTTTATAGTCGCCCATGAATAGAGGAGCTGGAAATGAACAATTCAGCTGTAGATATGTAAAAGTGAAAGTGATGAACAACAATCTAGATAGTTAATTATTTTGGAGACAGAGTGTCAGTATGTAATCCAGGCTGGGTTGGCGCTTTCTATGTGGCCCAGGCTAGTCTCAAATTTGGCATTTTCCTGCCTTAGCCCCCTTTTTAAAATGGACTTGATACAGGGTCTCACTATGCAGCTCAGACTTATAATAATCCTCCTGTTTTTAGCTGCCCCAGTGCTGGGATTAGAGGTGTGCATCACCATGCCCGGTCTTGGTGACCAGCTCAGCATGCCCAGGGATCCAGCTGGTGCAGCATGTGGTACTGGGGATTGCACTTTGGTTCCTGTGCTTGCCAGGCAGGTGCTTAGACTGCTGAGCTATCTCTGTGGCCCCTGCCTCAGCCTGTTGAGGGCCAGGATTGAGGGCGTGCACCTCCGTGCTTACTTCTAGATAATTTGGCTTTGAAATATGCTTTCTGGAGTTATTCGTTTGGTGTCACAGCAACAGCAAAGTGTTTTCCTCCTGGTTCACTTTAGTGAAGTCAGCCTCATCGCTTCCATCTGTGCATCCCCTTAAATAGGGCTTGGATTCTGGGGTGCTGAGGACAGCTGTGGTTGGGACCATGTCATGATACAGGAGCCCATAGTGCCAGGTGGACGGGGAGGTAAGTGAGGGAGGTTTCTGTCCCTGCTTCTCCTGATCTCAGCGGCATTCCAATCTTATGAAGCCTCTAGGACTTATTCATTCAAGTCACAAATGCCTGAACAGTGTAGAAATAACAGGATACTGATGGCAAATTGTGTTTTTCCACATCATGACTATAAATAAGCTACCTGAGACAACTTTTCAGAGGCCAATTTCAGTGTAACGGTTTAAACCAAAACACAATGAAGGGAAGTCATTTTTCCCGCACAATGCGGTCCTGATTAACAATGCCTATTTTCTCTTTACGTTGATAACACCTAATCCTTAATCCTTCTGGTGAGATTTGCTTGAATATCTCAAGCTAAGGGACATTTCTGATCGTGTGCTTATAACGACACTCGCTATAAACTCAATGAAAGTCACAGAGAATGTCTGTGTGGGATTTTTTTTTTTCCTATGAAATTTGAAGTGGGTCATGCCATTCCTTTGGTTAGCTCTCTGGGAGACTATGACACGTAGCTGACCATGTAAAAGGGACAGTTTGCTTCCTGACCCAGATCGGCACAGTTAGGCTGCTGTGCTGGGATCTCTCTCTATTTCACACAAGCACACTGTTTGGTCCTGGGAGAGACAGGCTAACTAATCATTTTGGCTCTTCTTGCTACCATTGGGAGCTACGAATGCAAGATGAAGGAGTTAAGCTTGGGCTGCTGGACTCGTTCCCTTCCAGAGCCACTCAGAAGTCACAGATTGGGCGTGCGCTTGGCATGTTACACTGGGACTCTGCCATCCCTTGCTTAGCGCAGAGAGCAGGTGTCTAACACCTGTAACTCTGATTGTGGCATAAAATCATCACCAGATCAGTTAACCAATAGCTTTTCACTAATTCTTCCATTTATTTTCTTTCACAAATATTCACTGAGCACCTGTTAGGTTCTAGGCACCGCCTTGGGCACCGGGAATTGGTGAGCATGCTGGCGGTGGTCCCAGCTCCTCAGGGCTTGCACTCCAGTGGGATCAAAAACAGTAAATGGGACTAGGAAAAACCCACGGAAGAAATAAACTAGGATAATGTAACTGACAGCTATGGCATGGGGTGTGGTTTCCCCGAGGCGTCAGAATAGGGAGTTGTGCGCTATTGAAGGACATGGAGGTGAGGAGCAGAGGGAGAGAAATATTCCAAGAATCAGAAACCAGTGTGAAGTCTCCGAAGCAGGGGCAAACCAGGCGTGCTGGAGGTGCTGGGAGAGAGGTGGCAGCTGGAGCCCAGCGAGCAAGGGAGCAGGAACACAAGTGAGAGGAAGAGCCAGGCATGGACGGAGTCACGTGGGTCTTGGGAGGTCCTCGCCAGGAGTTTAAGTGCTTTTCTCAGCGTAGTCAGGAACTGTTGAAGAGTTTAAAAAATCATTCTAGGTCCAGAACAACTGTGGGTGCTGGAGGAGCGGCTGGGCTACTTCATGTAGCTAAGTAAGTGCAGGAGCTTTGGCCTAACATGAAAATAGTGGGCATGGAGGGAAGTGGTTGATGCCAAGATGTATTTGGGGGGAGAAATAATAGGCTATATTGATGCATTGCATGTGGGGATACATGTCTTGAGGGGAAGCGATGGATTTGTGCTGAATAATCTAATGAGCTGGGAAAGAAGAGCTTTTTTCTTTTTTTTAAACTTTTTTTTTTTTTTTTTTTTTTGCAGGACCAGGGTTTAAACTCACAACCTTGCACATGCCTGGCAGGCACTTGTGCCATGGAGCTATCTCCCTGGCCCCTGGGAGAGAAGAGTTTTAAGAGATTGAAATTAAAAGTTAAATTTGAATGTGGTTCATCTCAGATATTGAAGCACAGAAATCAGGTAAATCTGCTGGAGATAAAGATTTGGGCATGGTTTGCATAGAGATGATGCTTGCAGGTCGGTGGCTGGACCAGGTGACCTAGGAAGAGTTACAGAGCCAAGAGAAGATGGTCCAGAGCTGCATCCCAGGTGACACCAACATACATAGGGCCTCAAGAAGGGAGGATCTAGCAAAAGAGACGGCGAAGGTCCAGGCAGGGGCAGTTGGCAGCGGGGAGGGGACTGAGAAGCACAATGTGATGGAAACCAAGAGAAAACAGTGTCTTAGGGAGGAAGTGTCTACTGCTGCCAGGAGGTGAAATAAGGCAAGGGCTGAGAGATGGTCATTAGCTTTGCCTCTTAAATGTTATCCAGTGACCTTGAGAAATGTGAGGATCCTGACTAGGTATGAGACTCAGTGGCTTTTCCTTTTTGGGGTTCTGAGAATGAAAGCCAAGGCCTTGGCTTGCTAGGCGGGTGCTCCACCCACAGCCTCAGAGTCAGCGTTTCCTCTTTAAGGAACTGGCAATGCTGTTGCAGACGCAAAGCCAGTTTTAAGTAGAACTTCATTTGAAGGCTACAGTTAACATCTGGGAGTACCTCTGTTACCATGGAAACCCAGAGTCATTCTATGGCACAACATCACCTCTAGATTTAAGGGCCTCTAGAGGTTGGGTGGGCTTAACTTCTGCCTTAGACATGGCACAGTGGCTGACAGATGCTCGCACCGGAGAGATGGAAATTTATCTCAGCAGAGTCCATTCTGTGGTTGCTTGGCTTTGAGAGTTAAAAGAAAGGACTCCCACACTTTAAATTTAGCAGTGTTTATCTGAGCAAAGAACTCTTTATGAAGCCATGGTACTCAGAACCAGAGAAGGCTCAGGCAGCTTGCTAAGCCGCTGCAGTGAGTATTGACAGACAGGAAGCGGAGCGCAGGGTAGCTGCTTACAGCCCCCCTCGCCTAATCAGGGTGCAGCCTGTGATTGGCCAGGGCTCAGTTGCTTAGTATTGGCCCCACCCCACTATTTGTTAGGTTTTTTTTTCAATTTGTTTACACATTAAGTTTGGTAGCCTTGGATGAGTGGTCTGTTGCTTATTTAGCTTACAGCTTGCCTTGAAAACATGGAGATTTATCAGGACAGGATGTCTTTAATGTGCTTTTTTATTTTTATTTTTCCCTTTTTTTATTACTTTTAATAAGAAATAACAATGTATAACAATGTGACAGTTTCAAGACACATTAGTAGTACATTTCAATATTTGATTCAATGTATATTGTTGTCCTCCTATTAGTTATACAGAGCCCAGGGTGTAGGTGTTATAATTTTTCAAATCATTATTGGTACAACCAAATTTCTTCTCATTGAACTAAGAGAAAGTGGTTGTATACATAATCCAATGTTCAATAATCACAGTGGGTTATTGGTAAAACTGGCAATGTTGGAAGCTGTTGATTTAAGCCTTTTACAGCTCAGCATTCTAATCTAGCTTTCCATTTTATGCCTTGTGGTAAACTTTTCTGCTGGGTGGTTAAGGGCAAGTTTAAGCATGACCTGTATAGCAAAACATGTAACTTTCGTATCTCTCAAGGTCAGTCAAATCCCCTCAGGATTTACTTTGGAACCATGTACAGTGCTTTGTAGAACTGTTGTCAGTGTCAGCCATCTGAATGAGTCACGGCCATTGCTTGACCAGTTTGCTCTCTGTGAACGCCTGAGAGAACGTTTTCTCTCTAGTGACTCTCCTTTGGCACACTATGTATCTTCAGTCCCTTTCCTCTGTAGCCCATAATCTCCTTGAACAGAAAATTTGGGAAACCACTGAATTATAGGATGTTATAGCACAGGTTCTCTTAGCTCAGGAAGCAGAGTGCAGGGTAGCTGCTTACAGCTCCCCTGGCCTAATCAGGGTGCAGCCTGTGATTGGCCAGGGCTCAGTTGCTTAGTATTGGCCCCACCCCACTATTTGTTAGGGTTCTTGAGTCCTCACTGACCTTGAAGGGCTAGGGCCAAAATATTGGCTATCCTTGTAGCCCTTCTTTTTTCTCTAATTTTTAGTCTGTAAACTTATATTCTTAACCCACCAGAAGAAAAGCTTAGTGATACTATTACTCTATAACATAGGTACTTGAGTATGACATCACTGTCTCTCTGAGTACCAAACATCTTAGACTTAACTTGGAATTGGTATTTTCTATCAATTATTGATATTCTAACAAATCCCTATACAATGTGATAAAAGCAGTTACACATTTTTACACATTCAGAAATCTAAGTATATACAAAATTGTAGCCGGTCAATTCTATGTCATTTTCCTAGTCTCTTACTGTCATTTAATACCCTTTTTTGTTTTCTTGTAAACCAACCATTTACTTGAGAGTATAGCAGTAACTGAAATTACATTAGAAGCAGCACACATCTAAAAGACCACAATGACAGGCATTCCAAGCATATTTTTACTGTTACATATTGCTATCCTCAGTGTCAAAAACATTTTGGAGGTTTCTAGGACGATTACTTCATTCATCCTGTGTATATAAGTGCATGGCTTTGCTCCTGCCATGCTTCCTGTCTTTTCTGCTTGCAGTCACTTCATTGTTTAACCCTTAAGTCCTTGATTTCCATTCAGCTGTGTTATGCCTCTCCATTTTTGTTTCTTCTTTTGAGATCTTACACTAGGGAGACTATACGATATTTACACAGGTAGGTCTGGTTTTTTCACTTATGAGTGTATGTTCAAGATACATCCATTTATATATGAAGTCTTCTAGTTTCTCATTCTTTATAGCTGAGTAATATTCCATTGTATAAAAATACCACATCTTTTTCAACCATTCTTCAGATGATGGGCATTTTGGTTATTTCCAAGATTTGGCTATTACAAACTGTCCTGCTATAAACATAGGTGCACAGATATCACTATGGTATGATGTTTTTAGTTCTTCTGGAAAAATTCCCAGTAGGGAGATAGCTGGATTGAATGGGATTTCCAGTTCTAGTTTTTTTTTTTTTTAATTTTATTTATTTGTTTGCTTGTTGTGTTTGTTTGTTTCTTTATTTATTCATTTTGTGGCTGGCTCAGCCTGCCCTGGTGATGGCGCTGGCGCAGCATGTGGTGCCGGGGATCGAACTGCAGTCCCCGCAGTTGCCTGAGCCCTCCTAAGCAGGCGCTTCAGACCACTGAACCATCTCGCCGGCCCCTCCAGTTCTAGTTTTTTAAGGAGTCTCCACACTGCTTTCCATAATGGTTGCACCAGTCTGCATTCCCACCAGCAGTGGAGAAGGGTTCCTTTTTCCCCACAGCCCCTCCAACATTTGTTGTTGCTTGATTTCTTTATGAAAGCCATTCTTTCTGGAGTGAGATGTATATAAGTGTTGTTTTAATTTGCATTTTACAAACGGCTAGTGAAGTGGAGCATTTCTTCATGTATTTGTAGGCTTGTTGAATTTGTTTCTCTGAGAAGTGTGTGTTCATCTCAGATGCCCATTTCTGGACAGGATCTTTGAATTTTAGGACCCTAATGATTTTTAGTTCTTTAGATTTTAGATAGAAGATCTTTGTCGGAATATTTATTAGTTAAAATATTTTCAAAATTTGTGGTTTGTCTTTTCACTCTGTTGGTAATTTCTTTTGATGTGCAAATCCTTCTCAGTTGGAGGAGGTCCCAGTTGTTGATTCTTTTAAGTGTTAAACGTGCATTTTGATTTTTGTCCATGAACTCTTTGCCTACCCTGATATATTGAAGATTTCCTCCCACTTTTTCTTCCAGGAGATTTAGTGTTTCTCTTTTAATATTTAGATCTTTAATCCATTTTAGCTTTAGTTTACTGCATAGTGATAGACTTAGGTCAAGGTTTAGTTTTTGACATATAGAGAACAGGTTTTTCCAGCACCATTTGTTAAAGAGGCTATTTTTCTTCCAGGAAACATGTTTGGCCCCTTTTTCAAAAATAAGGTTGCTGAGTGTGTATTTGCTTCTGCATCTTCTAGTCTATTCCATTGATCCTCACGTCTATTTTCTTGCCAATACCATACTGATCTTATCATTGTAGCTTTGTAGTATAGTGTTAGGTCAGGAATTGTAATGCCTCCTGCCTTGTCTTTGTTGCCCAGGATTGTCTTTGCAATTCTAGGTCTTTTTTGGTTTCAGATAAATTTTGGGAATCATTTCTCCAGATCTGTGAGGTATGTTGCTGGTATTTTGATAGGTATTGCATTAAATCTGTATAACAATTTGGAAAGTATGGTCATCTTCACAATATTGGTTCTTCCTATCCAGAGGCAGGGAATATCTTTCCATTTTCTAAAATCCTTTATGATCTCTTTTTTCAAAGTACTGTAGTTTTCATTGAAAAGGTCTTTTATTTCATGTGCTTTTTTTGGGCTTTTTCTCACTTTCTCTTCTTTGGTCCCTCACTCCTATAGGTGAGGTGAAGTTTTGCTTAAATATCTCAAGCTAAGGGACTACATGCCATAGTCTCCCAGAGAGCTAGCCAAAGGAATGTTGTGACCCACTTTAAATTTTATAGGGGGACCAGGGAGATAGCTCAGTGGAATGAGTGCTTGCCTGGTAAGCACAAAGTCCTGAGTTCAATCCCTGGAACTGAAAAAATAATACTCTGTAAGTTTTATAGGGAAAAAAATACCACACAGACATTCTTTGTGACTTTCACTGAATTTGTAGTAAGCATCGTTGTAAGCACACGATTAGAAATGTCCCTTAGCTTGAGATATTCAAGCAAATGTCTTCAGTCCCTCACGAAGACCCTGGGTTCAATCCCCAATGTGCATGCACACTCACACTCACAAACACACACACACACACACACACACATACACACACGCACACACACAGAGGCTGGGCTCTGAGTTAGGCAGAGATTCATTCCTATCTTGCCTCTGACACTTGGGCTTGCTCAATTTTAGTCAAGATATTTAATGAAATTAACTAATTAATTTGTTTGTTTGTCTTTTTGAGACAAGGTCTCGCTATGCAGTTCAGCCTGGCCTTGAGCTCACTTTTGTAGGCTGGTCTCGAGCTCACACCAATCCTCCTGCCTCAGCCTCCCAAGTGCTGGGATTAGGGGCATGCGCCACCACACCCAGCTTGGGGAAGTGATAGCTATGTATTTGGTTTAAAAAATAATTGTTCTATGCCTGAGTTATGCCATTCATTTCCTCTGCAGGAGGTGAGTATGCAGGGCGCAGATTGTCCTTGATGCAATACTCCAGGGTCTTGGAAGGGGGCGCCTCTTTTAGATATTCTCTCACACATCTCTGTCATTTGCCTTCTGTGTTCCTATTTGAGTGCATTGCTTTGAGCTAGGGTTTCATTACTGGGCAGCTCCTGTAAGTGGCCGGTGAGCATGGTTCCCAGACAGAGAAGCTTCGGTGTGTGTGAGGGGAAGCCCCGAGGATGAATTGGAAGATTTGCTCATGTGACGCTTTGACCTTCCATTGGTCCTGTTCGGGGAACTCAGAGGGACTTTCATCTTTTTGTTCTTACTATTAGATTTTGTCAGGTTGTGGTTCTTTAGGCAAAGTGCTTCTCTTCAGATTCCTTTTATATTTGGGGAAAATGGTAGGAGGAGCTCTCCAAATGAGCTGAGGATGTAACCACCCTTTGATAAATTTTTATTTGTAAGGCATTGTGTATAGACTTAGAGACATTCTAGTATAGCAGAATTTTAGATCTTATTTTAAAACAAATAGAAAGGAATGTGAATTTTTTTATCAATCATCAATCTGAAACAAAACCCTCTATATTTTCTAATAATATTTTATTATCATAAATGTTTTCTTCATATCCTAAAAACCAGTTGCATCTCTTCTGATATTATGATAATATAAATTTATTGGTTAGAATATGATTATAGCTGTCTTAGATTTAAAGATTTATTTGTGGCTGGAGTTACATCTTTTGGGAAAGTATATGTTTGTAGATGCTGCTGATTTATTAATAATTCCTTTTTTTGTTCTAAATGTTCAAATAATCACATTCCCAAGTTTAATGTACTTGAAGTATCATTTCATTTAGGTCAATATATTTCAAATTGACAATTCAGGGATTCCCATCTAATCGACCATAATAAATTATGAAGCTTTACTAGTTGAAATCTTGGCAGGTGCTGCTAATACAACTGTTTCCCCTGAGGCTAATACTTCATATGGGCGTTAGAAGCTTTTTATTTTCCCCTATTTGCAGTTCTATCTTTAGATTAAACATTTTTGATTTTATTTAAAAAAGTAAGCAAATATTCTGTTATTTTGGGCTTTTTTTTTTTTTTTTTTTGTAACTGGGGATCAAACTCAGGTGTTTGCCAGGCAAGCACTTATTCTATTGAACTATTTCCCCAGCCCCTACTTTGGGTTTTTTAAAGGTAATGATTTGATAAAAATTCATGTGTCACTTTCTATTTATTTGAAAAACAAACAAACAAACAAACAAACAAAATAACTATAGTTGGCAGGGGCAGGAGGGGGGACAAGTACAGACAATTTAGACATTTATACAAGGACAAGCAAGTAGAAAAGGTTATAACACTCATAAGAAACCTCAGAGAAGCACGGCCTGGCCAGAGGCCTCCATGCACGTGAGTGGTGGTGAGGTGCGACTTTGACAGGCGTTAGGGACCAGCCCAGCCCGCAGGGCCTCGCACGCCTTATAAGGAAAACAAACTTTATCTGGATGGTTACATGAAGTTCTTAAAGTGTTTTAAGAAGGAAAGTAATGAGACCTGCTTTGGAAAATGAAGTGGAAAAGTTTGGAGAGTGAATTGGAAGATGTAAAGGATAAACTAAGGAACCCGAAGGCTAAACCCAGGCTAGGAGAGGTAGCACATACCTGGGATCCCGGCATCCTGGGAGGCTCAGGGGGGAGGATCACGGGTTTGAGTTCAGGCTGGATAATTTAGTAATTTAGCAAGTTTCTGCCTCAAAATAAATAATAAATAAATAAATAAATAAATAGGACCGAGGTTGTAGTACAGCTGAAGGTGAAGACCCTGCATTCATTTTGAGCAGACCCCCTGCCCAAAGTGCCCAGGGGTCGAGAGATTTGAGAAACATTTTGCAGGCAGGACTTGAAGGACTTGGCTAGGTGCGTGATAGCTTCTGTACTCCAGCCATAGAAGAGGAGGAAGAGTGGACTTCCAGGGAAGGTGATGAATGGGCATCCTGAAGTGCAGGCTCCTTTGGGACTGTCAAGTAGCGGTGCTTAATCGGTACAGAGAATATTGGGGACACCAGTGAGAGACTTGAGCTGGTATCTGGACTGGAGGTCATTAACACAGAGGTGGTTGCTCAAGTCTTGGATGTGGGTGAGGTCATTCAGATGGAAGGAATACAAACAGGAGGAAGGCACAGCCATACCTAAAATAAGTATGTGAGATGATGATGATGATGATGATGATGATGAAGAGAGAGAGAGAGCGAGAGAGAGAGGAGACAAGGGGGAGGCACAGCAGGGCACATGAGAGGAGAGGAGGAGAGGGGGCTCGTACTTGCCTCTTAAAGGCACTCTAAATAACAACGTCACCTTCATGATTGGGTTTTAACATATGAATTCTGGGAGGATGCAAACATTCAGACCATAGCAAATCTTGTTAGCAACATATTAAGTCCTCAAATTAAAAAAAATTCTTTCTATATGATTCTACCTTTCTATGTAATCTGTAACTTTTTCCACTTAAGAATATTTTACTGAATCTATTTTACCCTAAGAAAATATGAAAATTGTTTTTTTGCCACAATCCTTCTCAGGATAGTGACAAGTATAATACCTACATACCATATGTACATATACTATAGCATTCAGACACAAATCTCACAAACGCTGCTTGTTAACGCCTGGCCACACACACAGAGACACACAACCAACTACTACTGAAACTGCTATCCTTGAAAATTTCCGTTCTACTTTTAAACTTTTCAGAAATATATGTGGTGGAAGCATAGGCCAAGTTAAGCGTGAAAGTGACTTTTGTGGAATAATCCAACCCCCTTTGGGGTGGTTATGTCTTCACCCAAATATCAAGAAGCTGCCTTGACAAAGTCAAGTATGGAGAGGGAGAAACACCTCCTTCTGTAACACCAACAGATATAATTGACCTGGGTTTGTGACTGTTCACTTCCCCATCTACTCTTGGAGGATCAAGTTGAAATTAAGCATCTTTGATTTTCATCATCTATTTTTTATCAAAGGAATATGTTTATCAGGTCATGTATATGTGAAGGGAGTGTGGAATGTGTGTGGGTGTGTTTGCATATCCGGTGACGACCAGCATGACTGAACCTGCTCCTCCATGTGGAACAATCTTTTCTCTTTATTTATCTTTCAAATTCTATTTCTCCTTGAAGCCAAGATCAAGTCTGGAGTGCGAAGGACTATGTGAGGGCGACTTTTCCCATGAAAGTCAAGGGGGGACACCCACTCAGGACCCCTCTCCTGTCTCTCTCTCGGACAGGAGCTTTCTTTTCCTCAATAAATATGTTCTGCTCATTAAAAAACAAAAAGAAAGTCAAGAGATGCATGGATGTTGGAGTCACACAGAAGAAATTTCTGGAGACACACATTGTTTAGTTGAGATGATAGACACCAGGTCATCCAGGAGAGGCCACACTATGCTGCAGGAACTCCCAGGTCTCAATGGCTTAACATAAAATTTTCTTTTTTGCTTCAGCTATACACCCAGTTTGAGTGGGAAGCTGATGGGTTAGGGTGTTGTGTAGGATAGTGGGGATACAGCTGTGCCCCACATAGTCACAGAGGGACCAACCAGGCAGGCAGTGGCTTTGGCATCTGGAATGTCTCATCTTAGCCAGGTAGGAGAGAAAGTGGAGATGGAGTACACAGCTGTACAGGAACTTGTCACTAGCTTAGCTTATAAGTGACACGAACACTTCTCATAGTTTCGTGGTCAGACCCAGTTAATGTCTCATAAGTACATGAAGGGGAATGCCTAATAAGAAAAATAAATCTATATACTAATGAAACAATAATGTCTGCTGAAGCACACATTAAAGCACTGGAGCTGCTGCTCATGTAGGGAGGGATAGGTTGCAGGATTGTCAATCTCTCAGAAGTGATGAAGCCAGTGACACTTCTGGTATACCCGGATGTTTCTAGCTTTTGCATGAAGAAGGAAATTATGGTTAATATCTAACTCACAACCTATGGGAGCCCAGAACCTCAAAAAGGTGGTTGAGAATGCACTGTGTGTACTAGATAGACTCCTTTGAGCATGGAACAGAAGAAAGTCAGCGTCACTGGATCCTCATTCACAGAGCACTGGAAGAGCTCTGAGTTCAGAACTGGGTCCTGAGGGATCATTTTTGGGTTTCTAACTTCTCCTTTTCTTTAACATTTGGCTTTGGTTGGCAAACAATGACTGTGAGCAATAATAAATCAATTAGAGTCAGCTGTCTAGTAGTTTAGGTTATGAGATTTAAATGTAGGCAAATTCTAATTTATTCATTTATGCCTGTCTAACTGCTAAGACATGGAAATATATCCTTTCTTGTAAATAGAAAATAGCATCCAAAGTGCCCTTGGCTGAGAAGCAGGTCTAGGCCCCCTGCCCCGAGATATCTTTAAACTAGAATTTAAATGGGCTTTTAATATTCACATGGAAAGTTTTTTAAAAAAGCTATGGAACAGATTTTAAGTTAAAACATTATTAAAAATGAACATGCAACGATGAAGGCCTTATCAGAGTGCAGTGTGCTATTAGAAAGCTTTTGTATAACTTAAAAATAAAAAAATGACATAAAATTTGTACATATCTAGGAAGTACTGTGCAGTATCTCTGCGTGTATGTATCATATAATGCTCAAATCAGGGTAAGCATAGCCCCGCAAGCATGTAGCACTGGATAATTCCTTTATATGTTTGAACCAAGAATTCTAGGATTGTGGGATCTTCAGTGGGAGTGTCCCCTCTATGTAGGATTACCTGATCCTTCATCCTTAACCCATGCCCTGTCTTTCTTTCTATTTTGCTATTAGAGAATGATGCTGAGAACCTCACACTTTGACCTGTAGGAATCCCTACTGAATAATGGTTTGTGCTGTTCTTCAAGAAGGCCAAACTCCTCAAGGGGCTAAAAAGGAAGGTAACCCATAATTTCATTTATTTTTATATTGTGGCCGGCTCAGCCTGCCCTGGGAGTGGGGCTGGCGCAGCATGTGGTGCCAGGAAGTGAACTGTGGTCCCTGCAGTTGCCTAAGCTTGCCTAAGCAGTGCTTTAGACTGCTGAGCTATCTTGCTGGCTCTCAAATCATTTACTTTAGAATGCTCCATAGAATGCTGTTTTGTTTAGGCTATGTTAAAACATACTTGTTTCTCTTGACTATGCTTTGAGGAGAGAGGAGGTGGCTTTTAGCGATGACAAGTGAAATCACTGTGGAGTGAAGCTATTTTACAAGCAATTGAGAGACAGTTGCACGTAGATAAATAAAAGGTACTCGTGCATATACGTGCATGGACAACACTCTCCAGGGAAAGAATTCCCTTGCTGAACTTTGCAAAGCCTAGAAGACATAAAGAGATCTCTCTTTCACATACTCAGTGTGGTACTGATACCTTGGTGAGTTTTAATAAAACAACCATACTCAAGAATTCACACATATTTCCAGCATATTACATTATATACTACAATAAACTTCCTTTATAATATGAAATTTTGTTTAAATGGGCTTACATAGAATGTGAGCCACGTAATGTTCATTGAAACACAGTGTCTGCATGTGACTAAGATCAGATCTGTCACTGATGTCAGTGTTAGCTCCCAGTGCTCTTCTATATTTAAAATTTTGAAACTTCTCCTTTAAATAATAGGTAATTAAAACATTTCAAAATGAATTAATTTGCATATAACCATGACATTTACATCAAAAAGGATGAGGACTGAAGAATCTCCTATCCTGATGAACAACATAGCCACTCTTCGTGTGTTTAAGCAATCTAAATTACTCAGCGTGGCTGTATCTAATTGCATATCACAATATCTCTGGGTAATTGTGCTTTCTATGAGAAAAATTTGTTCCAAAGTCAAAATGTCACCTTGCTGTCAAATAATCCCACAGATTACTATAAACAGAGCTGGGGAAATTGTGCTGTGACTGAGAAGATGTGAGGTGAATCCTGCTTGTTATGTACGACATGACTTCCATTGTAATTATCTACCTCTCACAGTAGCTTCCTGCTGCTGTCTTCTGCGTACCTGCTGCCACATACATATCTCATTAAGATTCGGCCAGTGCAGCACTGTTTGTACTGTTAACCTCTGAGCAAAGTGGGGTCGTTACTTCATTATGATGGATATTGGAATAACACAACAACTTGCATCAAGGATTAATATTTCTCTTTTCTTCATTTATGGTTAAATTAAAAATTAGTCTAACACCTGGGTTCCATTATACTCTTGTTTTTCTGATCTTGTGTCAGAAATTCAGTTGGCTTAGAGGATACTTCAGGAATCTCTTGCCAAGGAAGAGCTACATTCCTCTATGACTGGTATCAACTTTAAAAAGTAGAAAAATGCGTGGCATTGCGTCTGATCTGAATATGGAAAACATCGACCCCATAAAATGAATCAAAGGAACATACAGTCTAGGAAGCCCATTGTGGTTTTTAAAAAAATGAGATTAAACTAGTTGAACATTCTTGCAGTCTGTTTATTGTGATGAGAAAGTTCATATTGGTGTTTTTAACTGAAGCACGAAGAGTTCACGCGTGGGCTTCATTCTCATGATCCTTTAACATCTAGCAAGCTGTTGCAAACTACTGTGCTCTATGCTAAGAAGCAGTTCACTTGCCCTTAACTGATTACTTGAACTTTTAGGTGGAGAATATAGTTATTACGGCAAGACACTTTGAAGAGGAAAGGGGATTTCACTGTTAAAAACATCTCTTATTATGAAGAAAAGCCAAAGTCAGGGTGAGTCAGAGAGCAGAGAGCTGCGATATCTGAGGCTCTCTATTAAATTCTGAGGGCTGAGCCTATTACTGTTTCTTCTTTGCTTTTCTGAAGTACTCTGTGATATTGTTTAGAGTTTCTCTGGTAATTGGTGCAACACTTTACTTTGTGTTTCATGGATGTCTTTTGAAAGTTTGGCTTAACTTGGTGTGCTTACAGTTTTTACTAGGACACCTGAATAAAAGCCCTAACAATGACACAGGAGTGGATTTCCAGGTCCAGGCTATTTTTTTTTTTTTAATTTAGCACAGGGTCTACAGGGTCTACAGGGTCTGTAGGGTCTCATACATAGATTGGACTCGTAGTGACTCTTCTGTTTTCAGCCTCCCAAGCGCTGGGATTATAGGCGCCTGCCACCATGCCCAGTCTGAATCACCATCTCAGCTTGTCTTGGTGTGGGGCTGGCAGGGCACACTGGGGAGTGAACCCGGGCTACTGCTCTCTGTCAAAGCAGGTGCTTTAGTTCACTGAGCTATCTAGCCAGCCTCAGGCTATCTTGTATGTCTTTATTTTTGATGTATATAGTCATAGTATTCTGTATGGCTTCATTCTGATTTTTAAGCCATCTTTCAAAATAAGTACTTGCTCTGGGCCAAGTACCCTTCTGGGGTGCTCTAGATAGTATTTTTAAACTCTGAAAGACAGGTGTTATAATCTCTGTTAGAGATAAGGAAACTGAAACTCATGAAGACTAAGTGATCTGCCTAAGACCCCTCACGTGGCAAGGGGTAGAGTCAGGATTTACAATGGAGTCTGTCTGAAGTAAATGCATGTGCCTCCCATCACAATGCATCTCAGTATGGCACTCATCCCTAATGTATCCAGGAAGAGGAGGACCGCAACTGTGTACTCATCCCCAAAGAAAACAGAAGCACATAGCGAGAGGGAATAACTGAAAGTGTGTAAAGGCAAATGATTATATAGAACACCACGTGCCCAAGCCTATACCAGGCATTCTTTAGTAAGGGAATTCTTCAGCACCTTAGATAGGCCTTTGGGTATATTCTAAGTATAAAGTTGTCAGAATGGATAGATTATCCTTTTGTTTTTAGAACCTGAAGCTTATATGGGGCATAATTTTGGATTGGACAGCTCCTTGCACTAGAAACCTGTAACACTTGCAAAGTGTAATATTGCAGTTCATCAGTAGCTTACTCTGTGAATATTGCCTCCACATAAGAGCAGATGGTGTGCCAGTCATTAATTTATTCCCTCTCAACTTCAAATCTATCAATTATTTCCTGTTCTATGAAAATAGAGGTGGGCCCTCCTCTGTCAGTGGGCATGATGTTAAACTTTGTCAGTAGAGGGTGCTGGAGGAATTCTGGAAATTTTTTTTTTTTTTTCCCCCTGGCAAGTGGGCTCTCGTGGCAGGCTCCTGATCCACATGTGGCTTCTTTCTCACCAGGAGGGCTATGCAGGACACAGTGTCTATGAAGTGGGGCTTTGCCAGCTTCTGGCTTCTTTGGAGAAGGCTCCTGCAGTGCTTGGCTTCTGTAACGTATGACAGCCAGAGGCACCCAGCTTCCCCCATCAGCTCCTTGGGCAGCGTTCCAACAAGTTCCAAGGCATGGTGACTGTCTTGGTTACTCTTCTCTCATTGCTGGACAAATGCCCAACATCCCAAATGAAGGAAGGAAAGGTTTATTTAGCTCACCATTAGTGGAGGTTTCAGTCCATAGGCAGCTGGCTCCAAGGCAGAGTGGCACATGGAAGAGAGCAATTGTTCATAGTGTTGGTAAAGAGCAAGAGCAAAAGGAGTGGCAGCAGCTCAGGCAGCCAGCTAGCCTATCTCCCCTCCTTATATTGTAATACAGCGTTTCTGCACCAGGGCACTCGGACCTACAATCCCAGCATTGGATCAAGAATCAATCACCGACGCCAGAAGCTGCCCCATGACTGCTTGAGGCTTTGGATGGTGGAGACAACTAGACACAAACCATAACAGAGACTCCTGTGGATGGCTTTCTGTGGCACATCACAGGGTGGGTCCCAGAAAGCTCCATCAGCGTGGCCCCAGAGCAACTTCTTTCTGTCCAGTGAGGTGTTGACTGTGTTTTCTCTAACAAGGTCTAGAGCTCAGCTTCAGTATCTATAATTCTTGTAATGTTTTTCCATCTGGCTCTTATTAGTGAATCCTTTGTTACTCTAATTTTCAATTATAGTTAAATTTTACCTTTTAAAAATACTATGTAGTTTGTGTTCCCTGACTGACATAGCTGGGTAGACATATCTGGGAGGTAGGTAATGCCTACATATTACAGAAATATTTAGCAGCCTAGAAAGAGTACAGATACGCATTGGGAGCTCTAGGGGAAAGTGCGTCTTGATATTGGGTAGCTCTTTAAATAGAAAGATAATTGAAGGAATGGAGGTCTTAATTCTCTGCAGTTTTGTTTATCTGTTTTACTCACAGAAAAAGCTAAACATCTCAGTGTGCTGGCACATACCTGTAAATCACACTCAGGAAGCTGGGGCAGGAGGATTGCTGGGAGTTCATGGCCAGCCTAGACCTCATGGTGAGACTCTGTCTCAAAAAACAAACAAGCAAACAAACAGCCAAAGGCCCTTCGGTGTCCCATAGGAGCTGACATATCTGGGCTACCTTTTTACTTCTATTACCTGGGACCATGCTTCCAGCCCATTGCCCGGGCCAGTGGCTCCAGCCACAGAGGGCTCTTTGTGGTTCTCAGATGTCCCATGCCTGTGCCTGCCTCCTGTCTTGTGTTTGCTCTTCCTCTCTCTGACCCACTCCTCTTCTCATCTTACTCCTTCTGCCCCACAAGTCTTCGCTCCCTTGTTGTATTGGCCAGGGTTTTACTTAGAGGAACAGAAAGATATAAGGAATGGATGCTAACACAAAATATACAATATATAAGGAGTTATAAGATTGGCTCACAATAGTCAGCTACAGAGGCAGATGAGGAAGCATGCAGAGGGCGTCTGCATGCTCCGGACTGGAGAATTCAGTCTCGAGGTCTGAAACTCACTGCAGTGCTCCGTGTAAGTCTCTATCCATCGGCTGATGGGTCTGTGATAGAATACTGAAGTGTCTGTGATGGATGCTGAAGCGTCTGCGACAGATGGTGAAAGATCCAAGCTGGAGGCTGAAAAGTCTGCGCTGCAAGCCAGATGATGAAGTTCAGGCCAAATGAGAAGACTGAAGTTTCTCCGAGGAAGTGACGTCTTGACGCCTTGCTCAGCCCTTTAGAAAGTCTCTGTGCTCAGTCACTCTGATGTGAGCTCATTGTGCCCTAGGGTGGAACCAATCATACCCCAGCATAGGCCCTTGATCCTGCTCTAGGGAGGAGCCAATCATATTCTAGGCAGGCCCTGATCTTGCTCCAGGGAGGAACCAATTGTACCCTGGGGTGGGACTCCCACCAACAGGGAGCCAGGCCTCCAAGTCATCCAGCCAAGTTGACGCAACATATCAACCACTACACTTGTCATCTCAGTAGGGCTTTGTCTGAGCACTTTTTAAATTTGTAATCCTGATCCCTTGCTCACTATCAGCATTTCCTTTTTTTTAAACGATGCTACATAGTTATTTGCTCATTTTGTCTTTTGTCTCCCTCCGACTATAATGTAAGTTAATTAAGGCAGAGATTTAAAAATTGTTTTTTTTTTTGTGTGTGGCATCCTCTGAACGATGCACTATCCAGAACAATGCCTATGTATTTCTGAGGGACTGAAGGAAGGAAAGAAAAAAAAGAAAGGAACCCCCTGTCTTATCAAGCTGAATGTGGTTTAAACCTAGGCCCTTTATAACTTTGAATCCAAGTTTCAGGCATGGGTGAGTGCTCTCAGTTGCATAAGCAGAATGATGCAATTGAAGCATCTTCTTTAAGGGCTTCTATTTGTTGAGCGAGGGATTCCCATGACTCGCTTTGAGGTGGTGTTTTGTTTTAAAAATTAATGCTTGCCATGGGCATTTGCCTCTCATCAGCTACCCCTTTCCTAGCAGCATTCCAGTTTTGTTCTGGTGGGATGGGAAGCTGGTGGGTCAAGGACTCCTAAATGAAGCCAGGTGGTTCAAAACTTAAGAGTGATGTAAAGATGGAAAGAGGCCAGCAATTTTCATCTTTGCAGCATGTAAAGAGAGTCAGTCTCTGCTTCTGTTTTTTCCTGGGCTTCCAAGTTCCTTCCTTTCCTTCCTTCCTTCCTTCCTTCCTTCCTTCCTTCCTTCCTTCCTTCCTTCCTTC